>JALIZH010012961.1:0-30747 GCA_030522465.1 Rhipicephalus appendiculatus
GGAGGGCCTGCCGGAGCTCGAAAAGCGCACGCGGGAAAGGGCTGCAGCACCCTCTGGAAAGAGCTGGTCGAGCAGCAGTGGATCGACGTCGACGTATTATTCGATGCCTAGTACACCTGTACAGTGCTGCGCTTATGGTCTTGTCTTCCTTCAGAAGGCTCTCGGGGCTGTCTTGCGCTCGGCATGGTATCAACATCCTCACGCCGTTTTATCCTTCTTCTTTTTGCCGATGCTAAAGTGGGGTCTCTAGAAATCATTCGGAAGATATAGGTCGTTCAAAATTCGTAATTGCTGTAGTTCTTGCAGCAAAACTTCGTTTTTGTAATCATTACAGTGCCCTTCCTACGAATTCGTGCAAGTTTATAGATAAAAATCTGCCACATGCAGAAGGTTCTGTGGTCTCGCAGATAATTTAACTGCTTAACTACACGCCACGCTGACATGCCTGTTCAGCCTTCCAACTTCCAGGAAAGGATGACAGATATTTTCCACACTTTGAAATTCACGGACGCCCAAAGGGCTGCCCTGTGCCTTGGGCAGCTGCGACAGCGGAAGCTTACCTTTGTACGTGTGGTGTCAGTCTTGACATTTGTGATTTCGGGGCAATTTCTTCGCGTATTTTAAATAAAATTTTAAGATTTTTCAGTGTTATTAAAGTGTGTCCACCTTCTGACGGGGCACTCTTAGTACTGCATTTTCAAGAATACATTCATATAGTATTGAGCGCAAACACTAGGCAACAAACGAGAGGACGTAGACGCAGCGCATTCTTCCAAATAAATTTATTCGAAAGGAGCACGCATACATATACACAGAGCCAAAGGACGAAAAAAGGAAAAAAGAAAACCCGTGTGGGACAAGAAAAAAAAGATACAACCAAAAAGTGCACGCTACGAAAACAGTAATACGTCAGTGTCGTGCAGTGATAACACCCCTGTCTCGACGTCGCACCAGAAACAAAAGTTCTTTGTCGGAAAGGTGCAGCGATGACCGTTTGACTTCTTCAGCCTCAATAATTCGTTTTTCGCTACGAACGTCGCGCCCGGAGCATACTGCCCTAGGCGTAATATGCGGTACGGCTACAGTGAAGCATTACAGCTGAAGTCGCGGAACGTAACAATTACCGAAAATATGTGCAAGGGGGTTACGAAAACTTGAATTGTTCTTTGTGCAGTTCAGAAGGTGCGATGTTTTCTAGACAAATTACTAACCACCTAGCGAGTCAATGCGAAAGCCGCACATATCTTCGGTTGCGCTAGTATTTTGTAGTGATAAATGTGCCGCATTGACGTTATGAGCCCGGTAGGCCCAAAACAAACAAATGCACTACACTCTATTTGGCTCGTACGGAGACGCTCAAGTCTAAACAAGAAAATGAAGACAAACCACCGACATTGCTTACAACATCAAGAAAAATGTTCGCGAATGCCGTGTACCAGTACTGTGTCGCAGTAGCGTACCAATCTGAGGTGCGTGAAGAGGTCGTGGGTTCGTATATCACTCGTCCGTCATGTTATTTTTCTAACATTGTTTCTTTTTTTTTCTCGCAGTGCTCGTTATTTAGCCAAGATGAGGATGTCCGCATGATGAAAACAGTCAAAAGCAATTTTAAAGCCCAATTTTGGCCCGAGTTCAATTTTTTTCCTGAGGTGCATTAATACTCCCTTCGGAAGGGTCCTACTAGCCTGTTTCGGCAAGAGCTGCGTTACTCTGCTGAGGTGGAGTACTTTAACCCTTTCTGAGGGCATAACTATGCTCTCCCTCAAAAAGAGGTGATTTACTCTGGAAAAGAGAGTTCAATATGGGACAAGAAAATACTCTCCCGAAGATAGTGCCCTGGCATTCAGTTTCTGGAGTGTGCCACCACACGACAAATTAAACGAAAGACTGGCCATAACTTCGACATTCATCGAAACACCTGCTAACCCAGACCCGGGGATCCTGCGCCTCAGTTACCCGAGCCCATACCAGACGGACGCCTGCAAAACGTGCGGGGACCGAGATACGCGACGGCACATGCTTTGGGAATGTGCCGGGTAAGGTAAAATATTGCAGCACCGTACTCACTTTGCGATACACCTTACACAGCGACAAACTTCAAGCTAAATAGCGTAAAAACTTCAAGCGTAAAAACTGTAAAGTTTTAAAGAAAGTTGATTGGCTCACTCACTCTCTATTCATCATCAAAATTAGGGTAATGAACATGATGAAAATGATGAAAAAATCATTATTATGATATCGAAGATCACGATGGTAATTACAATAGTAATACTGATGATAATATGGTTATCACAATCTGGATCATTGCGATCACTATCATCGAATGGGATGATGATGATAATGACAATGCAATGCTGACGAAGAAAAAAAGTATTATGATAATGACGGTGATGGTTACCGCACCGGAAGGCTTCCGCCTTCTAGTGTCACAAGAATGTTTAAGGACCCTGTGAGTTTTATTTTTAAGTGCACTGGTACAGCATACGTTCTTTACGCTCTCCTAATACCTTTAAATACGTGTGGTGTGAGTTATAACTTACAGATCTTTTCTATGGGTAGCAGCTTTAAGGTTGTTTGATAGCTTCGTTTCGGGCGTACCTGAGATTTTCGAAAGCTCCGCTCAAGTTTACGAGGAGGGTCATTCAGCTGTTCATATTCCAATAGCTCTCATTTTGATCGATGTAAGCGGTTTTAAACGTGGCAGGTGTAACATATCTAACTCTGGGATCTTTCGTATGCCTCGCTGCCAGTTCCTGTTCTTCCATCGTTCACCTCAACTCTAATTTTGCACCGCCAAGTCAACTACCCAAGCCCGCCCTGCCCATTACGCTCCTCACCCATTGCCATACAGAGGTGTCGTGCATACTGGCGAGGCATCGCGACCACCTCTTAGATGTCTTTCATTTCCTCCTTCCTCTGCAGGCTGCACACCAACATCGGCTCCATTTATCTCCCTTGTACGCGGTATACGTCCTTATTTCCCCATTCTCACCTTTGCTTGCCGTTCTTCTTCACCAATGAGCTGGAGAAAGCAGTTTCGCACGGCACTCGCTCACTGGAGAAGGCAAATCTTTGCCACCACTGTTTCCTTTCGAAATTAATGCTACATTACCACTTTCTAGGGCATGTGCGATTGTTCGAGCGCCTGGAATATTCGCTTGAATATTACAGTATTTAAATTATTTGCAATTTCGAAGTATTCGCAATGACCGAATAAGTGTGTTATTAGACCGCATGTAAGGCCCTGCAAAGGTGGTTTCACTGCGGCTTAGAAATGATATGCCGTGAGAAAACCTGTTCATATAAACTCCACAAACCGCGAAGCGCCATTTCAAAGTTAACTGAATGAATATATTACCCTGGCATCCATCAATTATTTTTTAAGATTAAATGCTTGTTATACCGCATTATATGCGCTGCGTATAGTAAATTTTAAAACGTAACGTATTTTACCGGTTATCACTCGCATCCTACTGAAATTCAAATCCTGCAACTATTCAAAGTTGCTTGCATTACAGTACGAACCAAAGAAGTGAAAGTCGCACATGCCTTCTTCCAATCTTTAAAAATATTTGCAGGCTTGTCGGGTCATGACCAATGTGCTCATTTTTCTTTATAGCATATGGTATATAATATTTGAACTGTTAGATTCTAACTGATTAGTCCAAATCGCTCCGCTTCATATTCGCTCCGAACCTGAAATTTAATATTCGCACATCCCAACCAGTTTTCTTTCATTCCTTCACTGAGATTTCCAACCATGGCGCCTCATGTTCCCGCAGTGCTCCATTTACTTGCAAACCTCGATGAGGGTCTGTTCATCGGTCAAAACTGTTTGTAAATAAAGCTAACCACTAAATTGTGTTTCTTCTCTTCCATTGATATACATGAATATACAGTGCCTCTAGTAACACTCTTTCTTGCCCTACACCATCGCAGAAATCCTGGGACGCGCTTATATCAGCTGTCGAACCCATGGTGGATTTCACAGCGGCCAATTTAGTAAGGGCATAGAGTGCTGTGTAGAACCTGTAATAAAGCTTACGTTCACACAGTTCCAAAGAGCAAACAAAGCAGTTTGATTTTCTTTTTTACCTTCCACAGAAATAAACAATTTCAGCCATAAGCGACATCTCGGTGTCCATATATGCGGTGATATGCATGTCTGAGCATTTTTCCGCGGCACGACAACGCTATCCCCGAATAACTTTTATGTATAACACAGCATCATTGTTCCGGAGACGTTTGGATGAACTACGTAAATGCTGGCTTGTAATTCACTTCAGGATAAGCGAATTCAACATACATTAAGTTCTCGCTCAATATTGTAACTTATTATATCGGTAACGCTGCAGTGATCGACGTGTAGTCACTTCAGGATTATTGCATGCGAAGCTGCTTGCCTGCTATATTAACTTTATCGAGGGGCAGGAGAGAATGGTTTATTTTTCATAAAAACAGAAAAAAACACAAAACATACAACCTAGCGGTATTTGTTAGCACAAATACGCGTATTGTTAGTTTTTCTTTGTACCACATCCACTGTCATGCTGTATGCCTTCTAAGTGGGGCCCGAATCCTCGCCAAGTGAACGGTGGCCATATCCACGAAGTGAATGATGATGAGTGGGCGAAGCTCGATCGTTTTCATCCATGGCAGAAAGAGAATGTGTGGTCTGGAACGCGCCTATACCTCATGGTCATCAGCGTCATCGTCATCGTTATCACGTGTAGTGGGTACATTCCACTATACTGGAACGCGCTAATATTTCATCGTTATCACGTGTAGTGAGTACATTCCACTATACTGCGTCATCGTCATCTTTATCACGTGTAGTGGGTACATTCCACTATACTGGAACGCGCTAATATTTCATCGTTATCACGTGTAGTGGGTACATTCAACTATACTGCGTCATCGTCATCTTTATCACGTGGAGTGGGTACATTCCACTACACCTAGCTACCTACCTACCTACCTACCTACCTACCTACTACTGCTACTACTACTACAACTACAGAGGAGGGGCAGACCCACACCCTAAGGAGCTTCGCCCCTAAAAAAGCCGGCAGATCCCACGCACTGTGGGAATCGATGTAATGCGAAGCAGCCAGGAAGGAGCAAATCATGCTTTACATAATTTGCATGTCATGTTTTACATGTTACGACGTGTCATTTGTGTTCGTCATACAGTCACGTCGCGATATACCAATTTTTGTGTACGTCAAGCTAGCGAACTGGACGCAAGCGCGCCATGAGCGTGGCATGTAAATGGCATTGTAGATGACATGCATGCCAAGATTTTCATGTTACCACCTGCCACTTATGTTCGCTATACAGTCATGTCACTCAATACCAAATTTGGTGTATATCAAGCTAACGAAACGGCCGCGAGCGCGCCATGAGCGTGGAAAGCAAGTCATGTCGCTCATGACATGTCATGATTTCCCTACTACCACTTGTCATTTACGTTCGTCATACATTCATGTCACTCAATACCAAATTTGGTGTATCTCAAGCTAACGAAACGGCCGCGAGCGTGCCATGAGCGTGGCATGTAAATCATACTTTTCATGACAAGTTAGTCATGATTTTCATGATATGACCAGCCATTTGTGTTCGTCATACAGTCATGTCACTCAATACCAAATTTGGTGTATATCAAGCTAACGAAACCGCCGCGAGCGCGCCATGAGCGTGGCATGCAAGTCATGTCGCACATGACAAGTCATGATTTCCATATTACCACTTGTCATTTATGTTCGTCATACAATCATTTCACTCAATACCAAATTTGGTGTATATCAAGCTAACGAAACGGCCGCGAGCGCGCCATGAGCGTGGAATGCAAGTCATGTCGCACATGACAATTCATGATTTCCATATTACGACTTGTCATTTATGTTCGTCATACAGTCATGTCACTCAATACCAAATTTGGTGTATATAAAGCTAACCAAACGGCCGCGAGCGCGCCATGAGCGTGGAATGCAAGTCATGTCGCACATGACAAGTCATGATTTCCATATTACCACTTCTCATATATGTTCGTCATACAATCATTTCACTCAATACCAAATTTGGTGTATATCAAGCTAACCAAACGGCCGCGAGCGCGCCATGAGCGTGGAATGCAAGTCATGTCGCACATGACAAATCATGATTTCCATATTACCACTTGTCATATATGTTCGTCATACAATCATTTCACTCAATACCAAATTTGGTGTATATCAAGCTAACCAAACGGCCGCGAGCGCGCTATGAGCGTGGAATGCAAGTCATGTCGCTCATGGCAAGTCATGATTTCCATATTACGACTTGTCATTTATGTTCGTCATACAGTCATGTCACTGAATACCAAATTTGGTGTATATCAAGCTAACCAAACGGCCGCGAGCGCGCCATGAGCGTGGAATGCAAGTCATGTCGCACATGACAAGTCATGATTTCCATATTACCACTTGTCATATATGTTCGTCATACAATCATTTCACTCAATACCAAATTTGGTGTTATCAAGCTAACCAAACGGCCGCGAGCGCGCTATGAGCGTGGAATGCAAGTCATGTCGCTCATGACAAGTCATGATTTCCATATTACGACTTGTCATTTATGTTCGTCATACAGTCATGTCACTGAATACCAAATTTGGTGTATATCAAGCTAACCAAACGGGCGCGAGCGCGCCATGAGCGTGGAATGCAAGTCATGTCGCGCATGACAAGTCATGATTTCCATATTACCACTTGTCATTTATGTTCGTCATACAATCATTTCACTCAATACCAAATGTGGTGTATATCAAGCTAACCAAATGGCCGCGAGCGCACCATGAGCGTGGAATGCAAGTCATGCCGCACATGAGAAGTCATGATTTCCATATTACGACTTGTCATTTATGTTCGTCATACGGTCATGTCACTGAATACCAAATTTGGTGTATATCAAGCTAACCAAACGGCCGCGAGCGCGCCATGAGCGTGGAATGCAAGTCATGTCGCACATGACAAGTCATGATTTCCATATTACGACTTGTCATTTATGTTCGTCATACAGTCACGTCACTCAATACCAAATTTGGTGTATATCAAGCTAACCAAACGGCCGCGAGCGCGCCATGAGCGTGGAATGCAAGTCATGTCGCTCATGAAGTCATGATTTCCATATTACCACTTGTCATATATGTTCGTCATACAATAATTTCACTCAATACCAAATTTGGTGTATATCAAGCTAACCAAACGGCCGCGAGCGCGCTATGAGCGTGGAATGCAAGTCATGTCGCTCATGACAAGTCATGATTTCCATATTACGACTTGTCATTTATGTTCGTCATACGGTCATGTCACTGAATACCAAATTTGGTGTATATCAAGCTAACCAAACGGCCGCGAGCGCGCCATGAGCGTGGAATGCAAGTCATGTCGGACATGACAAGTCATGGTTTCCATATTACCACTCGTCATATATGTTCGTCATACAATCATTTCACTCAATACCAAATTTGGGGTATATCAAGCTAACCAAACGGCCGCGAGCGCGCTATGAGCGTGGAATGCAAGTCATGTCGCTCATGACAAGTCATGATTTCCATATTACGACTTGTCATTTATGTTCGTCATACGGTCATGTCACTGAATACCAAATTTGGTGTATATCAAGCTAACCAAACGGCCGCGAGCGCGCCATGAGCGTGGAATGCAAGTCATGTCGGACATGACAAGTCATGGTTTCCATATTACCACTCGTCATATATGTTCGTCATACAATCATTTCACTCAATACCAAATTTGGGGTATATCAAGCTAACCAAACGGCCGCGAGCGCGCTATGAGCGTGGAATGCAAGTCATGTCGCTCATGACAAGTCATGATTTCCATATTACGACTTGTCATTTATGTTCGTCATACGGTCATGTCACTGAATACCAAATTTGGTGTATATCAAGCTAACCAAACGCCCGCGAGCGCGCCATGAGCGTGGAATGCAAGTCATGTCGCTCATGAAGTCATGATTTCCATATTACCACTTGTCATATATGTTCGTCATACAATAATTTCACTCAATACCAAATTTGGTGTATATCAAGCTAACCAAACGGCCGCGAGCGCGCTATGAGCGTGGAATGCAAGTCATGTCGCTCATGACAAGTCATGATTTCCATATTACGACTTGTCATTTATGTTCGTCATACGGTCATGTCACTGAATACCAAATTTGGTGTATATCAAGCTAACCAAACGGCCGCGAGCGCGCTATGAGCGTGGAATGCAAGTCATGTCGCTCATGACAAGTCATGATTTCCATATTACGACTTGTCATTTATGTTCGTCATACAGTCATGTCACTGAATACCAAATTTGGTGTATATCAAGCTAACCAAACGGCCGCGAGCGCGCCATGAGCGTGGAATGCAAGTCATGTCGGACATGACAAGTCATGGTTTCCATATTACCACTCGTCATATATGTTCGTCATACAATCATTTCACTCAATACCAAATTTGGGGTATATCAAGCTAACCAAACGGCCGCGAGCGCGCTATGAGCGTGGAATGCAAGTCATGTCGCTCATGACAAGTCATGATTTCCATATTACGACTTGTCATTTATGTTCGTCATACAGTCGTGTCACTGAATACCAAATTTGGTGTATATCAAGCTAACCAAACGGCCGCGAGCGCGCCATGGGCGTGGAATGCAAGTCATGTCGCGCATGACACGTCATGATTTCCATATTACCACTTGTCATTTATGTTCGTCATACAGTAATGTCACTCAATCCCAAATTTGGTGTATATCAAGCTAACGAAACGGCCGCGAGCGCGCCATGATCGTGGGATGTAAATCATTATTTTCATGACAAGTTAGTAATGATTTTCATGATATGACCAGCTATTTATGTTCGTCATACAGTCATGTTATGTCATAAAAAAATTGGTACAAATCCCATTAACGATACGGCCAGGAGAGCACAAAGTCGTAGGCGGCTAGATAGATAGATAGATAGATAGATAGATAGATAGATAGATAGATAGATAGATAGATAGATAGATAGATAGATAGATAGATAGATAGATAGATAGATAGATACGCTCAAACTCGCCGAAGTTCGCTAAGAAATGCTTCGCATTTAAAACACAAAATATTGCCACGCGCGTTTTGTATTGTACTTGTGCTGTATTCGGTTTACGCCCACAAAGAATGTAAGCAAT
This sequence comes from Rhipicephalus appendiculatus, assembly GCA_030522465.1. NCBI lineage: Eukaryota > Metazoa > Arthropoda > Arachnida > Ixodida > Ixodidae > Rhipicephalus > Rhipicephalus appendiculatus. The sequence continues at coordinate 9,218 of JALIZH010012961.1, forward strand.
GCTCAGCGCAAACCGCGCCTCACTTTTCTAGAAGCTTCGCGATTATTGTAGATCGTTGTGTTAAGATTGCGCGCAAGACGCGAACACGCGAGCTTATTCCAGAGCTTTCGCGACAACCAGTGATAAGACTGGAATATTCGATGACACGCGTATAAATGCCGACGCGCTTCACCGTTTGCCAGTTGATCGACGGTCGACGCTCCGTTCGCCGCTATCAGTGCCAGTGCTTATTGCTGTAATCTGACTTTCCGTTTACCGGCCACAAGTTCGGCCTAATAAACAGTTTGATCTTGAACATACCGACTGCTGCTTGGGTCAACGTCACGACCACGTGACATCTGGTGGAGGTGCTTCACGGCCCATGTACCGAACGCCCCCCCCTCAAGCCGTGAACCCAGCCCACGTCGCGAAGAAGACACCGACACCATCAGTGACAGTCGGGCCAGCCGCAGGCTGAAAGGACTCCCCCCGCAGCACGGACTCCTACCGGACAAGCCAAAGGCCACGGTGACGAAGACGACAGGGACAATGACAGCCGCTGTGTCCCCAGCAACGATCGTGATCCAGCCACCGAGAGAGCCACCGACTTTCCATGGATCGCCAAGTGAGGACCCCGAGACCTGGCTGGAGACGTACGAACGCGTCGCGACTATGAACAACTGGGACTCGGACGAAAAACTGCGACGCGCCTACTTCTACCGCCGCGACGCCGCGAGGACGTGGTTCGAGAACCGGGAGTCCATGCTTCGAACGTGGGACCTCTTTCGTGGCGCTTTCTTGGAGACGTTCGCGAGCGTCGTCCGAAGGGAAAGGGCCGCCGCCTTACTGGACACACGAGTGCAGCTCCCGAATGAGAGCGTCACGATCTTTACGGAGGAGATGACGCGGCTTTTCCGGCACACCGACGCTGACATGCCCGAGGAAAAAAAGGTTCGGTTCCTCATGAGAGGAGTAAAGGAAGAACTTTTCGCCGGACTTGTGCGCAACCCCCCGAAGACGGTCTCGGAATTCGTTTCGGAGGCCACTACCATCGAGAAAGCGCTGGAACTCCGCAACAGGCAATACAACCGCCGCCTGCCTACGACGAGCTACGCGGATGTTCAAGCGCTGAAAGCCGACGACCTACGCGAAACGATCCGAGCGATCGTTCGAGAGGAACTGCGCAAGCTCTTACCCTCGACCCAGCCTCAAGTGGACTCGATCGCCGACATTATTCGTGACGAAGTCCAGCAAGCGTTGGGAATTCCCGAACAAACGCATCCCCAGCCGCAGGCCTTGAGTTACGCTGCTGCAGCCCGACGCTACGCACCCTCTCAACGCCCCCGTCAGGACGCCGCACAGCAGCACTACCGTCGCCAGACGCCACCACCACCACCATCGCCATCTCGCCCGCCTGCAGGCCAGCGGTACACGCCGAGGAAGACCGACATCTGGCGAGCCCCCGACCACCGTCCACTCTGCTACCATTGCGGAGAAGCCGGCCACACGTACCGCCGATGCCAGTACCGACAGATGGGGCTACGCGGATTCGCCGTCAACGCGCCGCGTCCGCAGCCAGGAGAACGGCCTCGCGACATCGACGACTACCTCTCCGGCACACAGTGGCAAGAACGACGACCTTCCCGCTCGCCGTCACCCGGCCGCTACATGTCACCGCAACGCCGGCAGTACACTGGCCCAAACCGGGGCCGGTCGCCTAGCCCGTATCCGGGAAACTAAGGGCAGCAACCGATGGAGGTGCGGTTGCTGTACGACGAAATGCCGAAGATCCTCCGCAGCCGCCGACGACGACAACGCGAGGAAACCAGAGCATGACGCCAAGCAGACGAAGCCCTGCCAACGAAACGTCGCGGACCGACGAAGACGTGACGATGCAACAAGGAAGCAGCGCAACAAATCGACGTAGCCGTGATCCGACGCCGCGACCCAACCGCAACGGACGACGATGAACCAGCGACCTCGACGTAATATTCGACGGTCACAACGTCACCGCTCTCGTCGACACTGGAGCCGACTATTCCGTCGTCAGTGGGCCTTTCGCGACGAAGCTGAAGAAAGTGAAGACTGCTTGGCAAGGCCCTGAAATCCGTACCGCTGGGGGTCATCTAATAACGCCAGCCGGTGTTTGCACAGCAAGAGTCACCATCAATAACCGGACCTATCCAGCCAGCTTTCTAATCCTACAGCACTGCTCCAGGGAAGTAATACTTGGGTATGGACTTCCTAAGTAAACACGGCGCCGTCATCGACCTAAGGTCTCAGTCGATAACACTAACCTCAGAAAAAGCGCTGCCTACCCAGACGACGCCATGGAGCCACGCATTGAACGTGATAGAAGAGCACGTCACCGTTCCGCCTCTCTCCAGCGTCATCATTTCCGTCGGCACTGAAAAACCGGCAGACTTCGAAGGCGTCATCGAGGGTGATCAATACCTGCTTGTAAACCGTCAGATTTGCGTCGCACGAGGCATCGCCGAGTTGCGTGAAGGGAAAGCAACGGTGATGCTTACGAACTTCAGCAACGAATACAAGCACGTGAGCAAAGGCACGACTGTCGCCTACATCGAAGACATCGTGGAAACCAGCGACGCCTTCGCCCTCGCCGAGTTTACCGAACACGCTACGACGAACCAAGCTCGTCAACTAACTTTCGACATCAATCCGAGCCTTCCGACGCATAAACAAGAACAGCTCAAAACCCTGCTCCTGCAATACAAGGATTGCTTTTCGTCGTCGTCCAGAGTTCGCCAGACCCCAGTCGCACAACACCGCATCATAACAGAGGAAAGTTCCAGGCCACTACGTCAGAGCCCGTACAGAGTTTCAACGCGGGAACGCGAGGCAATAAAGAAACAAGTCGACGAAATGCTACGCGACGACATCATCCAGCCTTCAAAGAGTCCGTGGGCGTCACCCGTGGTGTTAGTGAAGAAAAAGGACGGAACCCTACGCTTCTGCGTCGATTATCGCCGCCTGAACAAAATAACGAAGAAGGACGTGTACCCTCTCCCACGGATAGACGACACCCTCGATCGACTCCACAATGCGAGGTACTTTTCGTCGATGGACCTCAAGACCGGCTATTGGCAAATTGAAGTCGACGAGAGAGACCGAGAAAAGACCGCGTTTATAACACCAGACGGCCTCTTCGAGTTCAAGGTCATGCCCTTTCGTCTCTGCTCGGCACCCGCGACTTTCCAACGGGTTATGGACACCGTACTGGCAGGATTGAAGTGGCAGACTTGCCTCGTGTACCTGGACGACGTCATTGTGTTTGCTTCAAACTTCGACGAACACCTCCGGCGACTTAACGCAGTACTTCAAGCAATCAAGACCTCCGGCCTCACTTTGAAGCCTGAAAAGTGCCGCTTCGCATACGAGGAGCTCTTGTTCTTGGGTCACGTGATCAGCAAGTCCGGAGTACGCCCCGATCCACAAAAGACAGCCGCCATCGCTACATTCCCGCCACCCGCCGACAAGAAGGCCGTCCGTCGATTTCTCGGCCTGTGCGCCTATTACAGGCGGTTCGTCAAAAATTTTGCCCGCATCGCCGAGCCACTCACTAACCTTACCAGAACCGACGTCGAGTTCAAGTGGGAAACACCGCAAGAGGAAGCATTTCAAGAACTAAAACGACGCCTGCAAATGCCTCCGTTACTTGCGCATTTCGACGAACACGGCGAAACAGAAGTGCACACCGACGCAAGCAGCGTGGGACTCGGCGCCGTCCTTGTGCAGAAGACGGACGGACTGGAAAGGGTTATCAGTTATGCTAGCCGGTCGCTATCCAAGGCAGAGGCCAACTATTCAACAACAGAAAAAGAGTGCCTCGCCATCATCTGGGCTACGTCGAAGTTTCGCCCCTACCTCTACGGTAGGCCCTTCAAAGTTGTGAGCGACCACCACGCCTTGTGTTGGCTAGCTAACTTGAAAGACCCTTCAGGTCGTCTCGCAAGATGGAGTCTCAGACTTCAAGAATTCGACGTTACCGTCGTTTACAAGTCCGGACGAAAGCATTCTGACGCCGACTGCTTGTCTCGCGCCCCCCGTCGACCCGCCGCCACAGGACGACCTTAATGATGACTGCTTCTTGGGAACCATAAGCGCCGATGACTTCGCCGAACGACAGCGAGCCGATCCGGAACTCAAGGGCCTTATAGAATACCTCGAGGGCAAGGCCACCATGGCTCCAAAGGTATTCAGACGAGGACTGGAGTCGTTTTTCTTGCGCAACGGCATTCTCCTAAAGAAAAACTTCTCGCCACTCCGGGCCGACTCCCTCCTCGTAGTACCTTCAGCGTTACGTGCCGAAGTTCTGGACGCTCTGCATGACGACCCGACGTCTGGACACCTTGGATTTTCCCGTACGCTCGCGAGGATACAACAAAAGTACTACTGGCCTCGCCTCGCTGCCGACGTCACCCACTACGTGAAGACCTGTCGAGATTGTCAACGACGGAAGACACCACCCACTAGGCCAGCCGGACTTCTGCAACCCATCGAGCCACCTCGCCGACCGTTCCAGCAAATCGGCATGGACTTACTGGGGCCGTTCCCGACGTCGAATTCCGGAAACAAATGGATCGTCGTAGCAACGGACTACCTCACCCGCTACGCCGAGACAAAGGCGCTGCCCAAGGGCAGTGCAGCCGAGGTAGCAAAGTTCTTCGTCGAGAACATCGTACTGCGTCATGGCGCCCCAGAGGTCCTCATTACCGACAGAGGTACGGCCTTTACAGCGGACCTAACGCAGGCGATCCTGAGGTACAGCCAAACAAGTCACCGCCGGACCACCGCCTACCACCCGCAGACCAATGGCCTCACCGAGCGTCTAAATAAGACCATCGCCGATATGCTGGCCATGTACGTCGACGTCGAGCACAAGACGTGGGATGCCATCCTTCCGTATGTAACCTTTGCATACAACACGGCGGTACAAGAAACGACGCAAATGACGCCGTATGGATTGGTCTACGGAAGGACCCCGGCAACGACGCTCGACGCCATGTTGCCCAATGTCTCCGACGAGGAAAACGTCGACGTCACCGTGTACCTTCAGCGCGCCGAAGAAGCCAGAGAACTCGCCCGTCTGCGCATCCAGAGCCAGCAAAAGACCGACAGCCGTCGCTACAACCTTCGAAGACGCCACATGGAATACCAACCCGGTGACCGTGTATGGGTCTGGACGCCAGTTCGCCGACGGGGACTTAGCGAGAAGCTTCTTCGACGATACTTCGGACCCTACAGGGTACTTCGACGTCTCGGCGCACTCGACTACGAGGTTGTCCCTGACGGCATTACGAACTCTCAGCGGCGCCGTGCGCGACCTGAAGTCGTCCACGTCGTGCACGCGCCTCAAGCCCTATTACGCGCGTTAGTGAACCTGAAGACTGTAATTTTTGCTTTATTATTGTACTTTCGTGCTTGTGCTTATTGTTTATTGTACTTTCTTGCTTTATTATTGTTATTTATTGTTGCATGAACCCCCCCTCCCCCCGTGTTCTGTTTTAAGCATCGGGACGATGCTTTTTCAGAGGGGGGCATTGCCACGCGCGTTTTGTATTATACTTGTGCTGTATTCGGTTTACGCCCACAAAGACTGTAAGCAATGCTCAGCGCAAACCGCGCCTCACTTTTCTAGAAGCTTCGCGATTATTGTAGATCGTTGTGTTAAGATTGCGCGCAAGACGCGAACACGCGAGCTTATTCCAGAGCTTTCGCGACAACCAGTGATAAGACTGGAATATTCGATGACACGCGTATAAATGCCGACGCGCTTCACCGTTTGCCAGTTGATCGACGGTCGACGCTCCGTTCGCCGCTATCAGTGCCAGTGCTTATTGCTGTAATCTGACTTTCCGTTTACCGGCCACAAGTTCGGCCTAATAAACAGTTTGATCTTGAACATACCGACTGCTGCTTGGGTCAACGTCACGACCACGTGACAATATACAACCTAGCGGTATTTGTTAGCACAAATGCGCGTATTGTTCGTTTTTCTTTGCACCACATCCACTGTCATGCTGTATGCCTCGTAAGTGGGGCCCGAATCCTCGCCAAGTGTTTCACTTTTTGTTCGGGCCTCCTGCATTTTTTTTGTGCATGTCAAGAAAAATGGAATAAAAGTCAATTGAATTGAACAGTCAACGTAGACATGTCTTCGCAGGTGGCTAGAGAACTACGCGCACTGGAAAGTTTTACATGAAGTAGGTTTCGTTTCCCAAAAGCCGCCGAAGCTCTCTACGCAGAAGCGTTCACGCGTTCCGAGGGACCAGCAGTGAAGCTGGTGGCGCCAGCAGGCGTGTCGCAATGCAAACAAATTTAGCGACCCACGGACTTTGAGATCCAGGCAAAGCGCTCCGTTTCGGAGGCTTTTATTGATCTCCCGAAAGAGCACCCGTGTGGCGCTCTCCGAACGTCAGTTTGTTCAACCCTGGCTATCTTGCATTCAAAAAAGCGCGGTATTCGTCTAGCCATTCCACACTGCTCTTTCTATAAAACAAAACCATCATAAACTATTAGTGCCGCTGTCTTACATGAAAAAACACGCACGCAATGACACCTGCACGTGCCTTATTTGAAGTGCGATGAGGAAACACTCCTGAGAGGCACTATTTCACCGGAGCACATTGATAAGGAAATGGTATACGGTAAGCCATTGTTAATTCTTTTGTGTCTTGTGTCAAACTTTGTGTCCAGATGCACATGTCATCGAAGTTCTTTGATATGAAAATGTTATACGGTAAGTCATTACGCACTTATTAACCCTGCGATTAAAAAGTGCCTCACTCAGGTCTGTGCCATGTGGAACACTGGGACACGCAGCTATCTTCTTCATATAGCTGTTTGTATAGGTGGCGTCCAATGCCAAGATATTAGGCGCACCGAGAATAACTCACCTTTTCCCGCTTACGACATCAAATGTGACATTGTTGTGGACAAACGCAGCTGCCGCCAGCCATCGATCCATTTTTTTCCCCTTCAATTTTAACGATAAAGACAGCAATCACCCTAGCTATTGATCACGAGCCCTTCCAAATACAGGTCATTGTATTCCACTTGTATGGGGTGTGATAATTAGTAGCGATCATTAGCAACAGTATCTCCGGCCGAAGCGAATCCTCCCGCCTACACCATTCACCAAACTCACACGATCCCCTATGTATTCGCGTACGACGACTCGAAGGCGACAGCCAGCTTCCTAGTTTTTCTTCTCGGTCGACTGCATCGACCCTAAACCCTAAATTTTTTTGCACTTAATGCGGATTTGCACTGCATCCGGGTCGTAGGCATGCAAGCCCTCTGCACTTCACGTGATCTTACAGTATATGAAGCGTTGCGATAGGCTATGGCCTCTCCACATCGCTGCGCCGCGTTACCACACGTCGTCCCAGGATAGCCTTAATCAAGAACAGCTTCATCGCTAAAACCTTTCTAGACTGTAATGTCTCCGCTGCTTTTGGTCGATCTTTCTTCCTTACGATTTCGATATTCATGAGAGATTCGGCTAGCACTATGGGAGAATGCTAACGCAACGCGAAAACTTACGGCAGCCTACGATATTCGTGCCTATACAATTCCTGTGCACAGATTGCATTAATTTTTACAGTAATCTTCAGATTGATTCTGCCGAAATCTGCAAATGAATGACATGGCAGGTAGCTTCATGTAAGCAGACGTATACGGGCCACTTTCTATTGATGCTTCTCGTTTTCAATCATGACATACTTTTTAAAGGAGCAATGGCATTCACTTTATGCATGTCGTGTTTTCTGCGTCCACGTGTAGTTATCGACCCCCTAGTAACGATTCCCTATTGAAAATGCAACGGAGGGACGATTAAGTGTATGTAATATTCATTAGTACGACCAGTGTAGAGCGCGATTCAAAACGGCATTACAAAGTGTCCTTCAAAAAATTGAAGGACACTTTGTACAGTCCAAAGTGTGTTCGGCGAAAGCTTGTGGCCATTCGACTGACTATGCCATGTCTTTTTTTCTTTTACACTCTCAGTGGGATGGCACACAAACGGAATGTGTGCGTGTTTTCTTTTTTAAATTTTTTTACCGCGAATCGCAGCGAGACGCGAGACTAATCTGCCTTCGTTCGCATGCGTTCGTATTTTCTCGCGCTTTGCGCATCGTGCAGACGCCATCCGCGTTCCAGCGCTTAAATTGACGGACACTTTGTCAATTCCAAAGTGTGTTCCCCGAACGCCTGCGTCCATTGAGAAACGGGGTCGGTCAGAATGGAACGCGATGCGCGCGTCTCCCTCCTTGCATGATTGGAAACGCTGTGCACAGCGACGCTACGCAAGCAAAGCGCGAGTGCTGTAGAGCCCGACGCGACCGGCGTCTGTTTCGTGCACCCCGACGGCCACCTTGCACCGTGCCAGGGCTCAGACGGATGGACGGACGGATGGACATGGACGGGCGGACACGGACGGACGGGCACGGATGGATGGACGGACACGGACGCACGGACGGATGGACGGACGTGAGCATGAGACATTAAAGGCCTTCGCCTTAATACTGCAAGAAGGGAGACGCGCGTATCGCGTTCCATTCTGACCGACCCCGTCTCAATGGACACAGGCGTTCGCCGAACACACTTTGGAATTTACAAAATGTCCTTCAATTTTCTCACGATGTTCGTATTGTGGCGTCGGCGCTGTTTAGCCTGAGGACGCCGACAACCACGAGCGGCATACCCATCGTTACAGAAGATTAGAATGATCATGGTTCGGTAGTTTACCGAACAGATAGAAACGCAAGGTGAAGAAGCCTTCCTCAGAAGGTGGCATACGTGATTTTTCGGGGTGAGGAAGGGGAATATTGAATTTCCTCGACTGCCGTTTTAAAAGCGACTGGCAGGAGAAAAAATGAGTTGAATATCATATGAGCCAGCCTAAGGCATGTTTTGAGTGTAAATGTAGCTTTTCTTCCCAAATGATATGCAATTCTGTGCAAACTTAGGGAGCTTTTGTGTTCACTTTTCTCCTTTTTTTTTCTTTTTTTTCTTCTTTTTTTCAGTGATCTGTGATTTGTGATAGCATTGTAGTGCCATAAGTTACATCGTACCTACGCGCTCTTGTTTGTGCGTCCCGCTCAAGTCATTTTGTTACCCGGTGCAGTTGTACTCACCTGAACTGATGTTACTAGTATGCAATAAACTTCCCTGTGTTCCTATGGTGGAGTACATAGCACTCTATGTCATCCGAACATTTTTAAAAAGTCACAACTGGCTAGAATCTCGATATCTACGCAAAATATCTTTGATCGGGGCAACGACGGTTGTGGGTTGAGCCAATAGTTGCTCTCAGTAGACTGTAAAAACTCCCTCTTCCGGCCATGTGCATTAGGAAATTTAATTAAGATACAGATAAATGAGCGCTTAGTAACTTTAACGTTGTTTTAGTTAACTGATGGATGACACAATTTACGCGCGCATCACCCTTAACATGCACCCCTCCTCAGCCCCCCCCACCCCACCTTGAAATGAAAGCTAAGAATGATACGGTTCTCCTAGTACATTGTAAAAGGAAGAATGTGATTTCTAGTACTTCTGCTCTTACAATACAGTATGCTTAGCTTGAAAGCGCACCGCGACGTTATTCGGAATTGTCATGCAAGACATCTAAGGGACCGAGGTCTTAATGCAGAACGGTAGCATAACATAACTAAGTGCATTCGCCGTGACTTGATTGCTATCGTTTCGTTAGCCAGACACACTTAGAGTCTGTTAAACATAACATAATATATAAGCTAGGCCCTCAGCCATCGTTTTCCCACTTTGTTCTACGCGATATTTCGGCAATAATCCATAGTGGTTATTCCCCATTTGCACAAACAAATAAAAAAATTAAGGCATCTTTTATATTTTACTTCCTATACAAGCAGCATGGGCTCCGTCTGTTGTGTATCACCTCTTTCAAAGGTAAGCGGCGGCATCACCACCATCGCCATCAAACAGTAGCGCGCTCGCGCCCGCTACGCGTGCCCGGCGGACAACGTTCCTTCAATCACCGGTGCCCACGGGTCAGCTCATCCAGGTAACCACACCGGTGCCCACGGGTCAGCTCATCCAGGTAACCACAACTTTCTCGCTCCCTTAACCTCCCTGTCTTTCCGCTTTTCTTTTTTCCTCGTCCTCCTTCTCGCTCTCCTCGTTTCCTAGCGCCGCACGCAGAAATATGACAGCGTAGTAAACGCAGGTTTGCTGCACTAACGTGTGCTTACTGGTGTGAAGCGCGCCCAGTCCTTAACGGCCTAATTCCCAAAGGCGGGTGACAAATGGAGCGTTTATGTGCAGCAGGAAAGGCAGCTCCATCTCATGGCAACTCGCAGGAATCTGGGAGGCCGTGCCGTGCTGCGTGATTCGAAAGCCAACGCGGACGCAGCGTTCATTGTATGCGTCGGGCAAGGGGCACTGCGTTGGCAAAGGTGGCTCTGCGCTAAGAAGGAACGCGGGAAAGGACCAGTTACTATTATGAATATGAATGCATCTCTCTCAGTTGTTTAGAGAGAAAACTTGAACTAACGTGCGCAGCGAGCGTCCTCACCCCTGCTACTTCCAGCAACAAGGCAACGAACGCGTGTTTCTCGCTTACGCAAATGTCATTTCTTTATGTTTTCCTTTGTTTTCTCCTTCGTATCGATGTCTCTTTTTTTTTTCGTAAGGAAAGCTCAAAGTTCTGTACCGTGATGCCAGTTGTAGCTGGCGCAGGAACGCGCTACGCGTCCAAGCTGTCCTTCAGCAAGCATGGCTCAGCGCCAGTGTGAAGGGGAACAAAAGAGTAGAAGAGAACACAACACTTTGGAGAACTCTTCGCGGACGCGGGCTCAAAACCGACGAACGGGAACGGAATGGTTGCAATATATATGTAACCCACATTTAGCGCTCCATGACAAAGGAGACGTCGTCCATGATTTGGATACACCCGCAAGCATTCCGAGGACCAGTTTTTCTTGGAGAAGGCAGAGCCATTTCTCGCCGCGAGGGCGTGACGCTTGTAGCGTTCCAGCTTCGTCTGCGTGTTCGTGCGCTTGCGATTTGTTATACCACGGCCGCTACATAAAAAAGAAGGTTCTTTTTTATGCAGCGACCATGGTTATACCTAGTATGCAAAAAAAAAAAATGCTGATTTTCTGCGCTTTCTGCGCAGTCTCCTTGCGTGCTACGATCTTTTAATTGCAGAAGGACGTTCTCAACTATACGCGCAGACTTTTCTTGGCGATGAAGAAAAAGCAACGTGAGCGGAGCTTCCTCACATCATATGCGTCTACGCGAAGTAGTTCGGTTTGACGCACGCCTCGTACCTCTGTGGAAAGTGTGGCTTCGCGCAGTCAGCGTTGCATACCGACGCAGACGCCGCTTAGCGTTCTATACTCCGTTTCACAAGCTGTTGGCAGTACAGTGGAAGGTACGGGCGCCCTCAGCCAATCATGACAGAGCGCACTACATAATTGTGTTCCTACGCGAATGTCCCTTCTGTGAATCTGACAAGTGGCCCCCGCCTGCGTGGAAAAATATGTACTATACTAATTAACTTTTTAATTTTGTAGCAGGTGGCGCTTGGCACCATCTTGATCTGTTCTGTTTATTTTTGGACGGGCCGACTTCCGTTCCAAAGGAACTGGCTTTTTCTATTAATATTTAGTGTGACTTGTTCCTATGAATTTTCGTCACATCAGAGATTTTTTAATTGATTACGCCACGGGTATAAAAATATTTACTTTAATCATTCAGTCAATCAATTTAAGTAAATCATTGTCAATTAACCAGCGAATCATGGAATCAATCAATCCGATGCTTTATTTTCCGAAATAAGAAACTGTATTTTTTTTATGTTTGCTACTCTCACTGCAACATTACTGAATGATCCCGTCCTGTACGCACCACGCAATGATTGTCATGAGGCCGTTAGGAGGGCTCACATCTCATCGTCCTCATCACAACTCGTATTTGGCGTCGCAGCTCCGCAGAAACCGGCGGCGACTTTGCACGATGCGCCTCGCTTCTATGAGAAATGCGTTCCGAGAGCGTTCCTCGTACTTGAAGCCACGCTGCTTCAGCATCCTCTGCATCGTCGTTGTGGACACGGTCGATAGCGTCTCGTCCTCTTCGAAACGCTGCACCACCTTGGCGATGGTTGGAGTTTCACCTCTCTCAAAAAAGACGTACACCACCCATCGAAAGACGCTCAGGTCAAAATCGTCCAGCTTCTTCTCCCGATCACGGCATTTCCAATAAAACGCTTGTTCGGTGACTCTCCCGCGTTCCCAGCCAGCGCTATCCACCGATAGAGCGTTCGCTCGCTCACCTGGGTAGGTTTTCCCGTCCTCTTGGTGAGTGAATCCAAACTTGCACGTTCCCCGCACTCGACGCGAAGCGCTAGCGTTTAAAGTTATCTGCTTCGCCAGCTTGGGAAAATCACGCACACTCGATGGATGGCTCACCGGCGACAGTTAGTGGGACGCGTTGCAGACACACGACCAACTCGGGCGACGCCATGTTGCCGAAATGCGGCGCATCACCACCTCACAACAAGCCTCCGCTCAGCCGCGTCCATGCGGGTTTTTTCTATTCATTTCACGAGTTATTAAAACACTTTGGACGCTTTAAAACATCAATCCGTACCATACTGTCACGTAATGCGTTTGTAGTGTGCAAAATAGTTCTGGATTGCTAAAATAGTTGAGGGACTATTTACTGTGCTCACACAGCCCTGACTGGACGAGAGAGCTCTACCTTTGGCTGCACTGCCAACAGCTTGTGAAACGGAGTATAGGCACACGTAAAAGGCGGGACTTTCTCACGCGTGCGAAAACGCAAAGGAAATAAATACAAATGTCTCACTGGTGTGGGCTGTATCGTATTTCAGCTACTTGTAGAAAAGAGCACTATACCTCGCGACAACTTTCTGTGGCAGCACAGCCAAAGCTACGTGGGCGGAGCTTCTACACATGTGTTACTACGCCAAGTAGTCCGTTTGCGGGCGATTTGAGTTTCTGTTTTGCAAGCGCATGCAACATGTACGTTTTCGTACGAACATCCAAGGTTTATGATTCTATTTTTGAAATAGTGTATTAAAAGATAGGTTATATGTAGCTTTAATCGAAAACTATGACAAGCCTTGATATACTTATGAACGCAGCAGTGAAAGAAAAATAGATGGAATCATTGCTGTGTTCTTCTGCGACTGCCAGCATAACGCTAACCTGCCAGCGGTTCAAGCCAGCGTGTAAAGTGAGCAGCATACAGTAATGCTTGTATTTGTTTTGTTTTTTTCAAAGCAATAAAATATTCGTTATTGCTAAGGAACACAGGAAGCAGCTTTATTGAAGCGGTCAGATTTATTTTTGAAAAAAAAAAGGGGGGGGGGGGCACGGCCGAGAAGGAACTGTGCGATAGGAAATTCAACGGAATGGCAAAAAACCGCGTCCTAAATTTCGGTGAATACAGGGCCGGTATCGTCGTTTTCCTTCTTTTGGACACGCAGGAACTTTCTGGAGACGCTCACGTTATTTTGTATGTGGACGCGAAGGCATCGATGGGTCGCGGATATCTTGGCCACGACCGGTCACAGGCGGGCGTCTAACGTTCGTAAATCCACGGCCAAGCGGGTGAAACGCACTCCTTACTCGTTCAAGAACGCTGTTTTGGCAGTCAACCGAATAATAGACATGAACGCGCCTGTTGCCCAGGCGAAACTTTGCACTAGTGATTTTATCCTCTAAAATCGCTGTCATCGCAAAGCGCCAACCGCTCCCGCCGTAGACGCCGACGGGTACGGTGTTACGCGATCTTTAGCGTGATTGTATCAGCAATATAAGGCAACCGAAATACCGACCACGTATGGAACGCAATATATGAAAAGGGTCATTGTTTTTACGTACAGTTTCCAATCACAATTTTGCTTTCAAGCAGCTGATCTTGCTGAAGACTGACAGGTCACCGGTGTCACTTTCAAGGTGGCTATCAGAATGAGGGACCCACCTGCGCTGACGGTATCACTCGCACAAAACTTCTTTCTCCGTGATAGCATATACGGGGAACAATATATTTGACGAAGCACAGCTGTCTTCTTTTCTTTCTGCTCGATGAAAACAGATCACCTAACGAACACGCACTCATCCTCGCTCACAAGCCACGATGTGAACTTGCTACAACCGAACGACGCCATCGCTGTTTGCCGGGGCAGAAAAAAGGTCAAATGACACCAGAAAACCAGAAAACTAGAAACAGCAAAAAACGAAACTCCCGCATGGAATAAGCTTTCTTGATAACAGTGTAAACGATCTTGAACATATTAACAACATTTTTTTTGTTTTTATGTTTTCTTTTATGCTTGTAGTATATAAAAGTTAGCGTTCATGCACTACATGCATAGGCGTAGTAAAAAAGTGCGTGATTCGGCTTCGTAGCTTTGGCCGTGCTGCCACAGAAAGTTGTCGCGAGGTGTAGTTTTTAATATCTCACGTACAAAATACGGGCGCAATAGTGGAACTTCATTCCTCAGCGGTAGGATACGCGCGATTTGGCTCTGTAGCGTTCGCTTCATTGCCAAGAAAAGTTTATCCACGGGCATAGACCGCCACGTTGGCAATTTGCAGTTTTACTAGGACATCCCATTCGCTTACAGCCTTGTGGATGCAAGCGTCTTTCCTGTCCTGTGCACTTTCTTCTCAACCACTTCTGCACTCCCCTACGCAAGATGCTGATCGAACTGGCCCCGTACCTGACTATTTTGGGGGCACCATGTCACCCCGTATATTTACTCAGTCGGGCCGGTCCGATCATACTTTAACTCTTTCGTTACCTTGACTGTTCAAATCGATCACCGGTGATCGATGGTTTGAATAGTGGATTTTAGCATGTTTAATTTGTTTCTCGTGTGCGTAGCACAACTTAGTAGTTAGTCCAGCCAATGAACATTCTAAATCAGTTTGAAGTAGCCCCTGTCGGCAACATACTGCTTTTTGACAAAGCTTTGCGCGAGCCAATGTGCGTGTGTTGTTGGAAAAATGCGCTTGGCCGACGAACTTGAGAGAAATGCATGCCGCTTGTGGTTATGCTTTAGTAACATCAAAGTTCTGCAATCAAAAGAACCCTAGCAAGTTAAATATGAGATTATGGTGCAATCTGACGGTGTTGAGCGGTAATGATTGCCTGAAATTTATGCCAGCTCTTCACCAGAGCTGTTTGGAGTCGGGGGAAACTTATTGAACCAAAAGTTTATTTATTTATTTATTTATTTATTTATTTATTTATTTATTTATTTATTTATTTATTTATTGAATACTGCTGGCCTTGAATTTCCAGGCCTTGAGCAGGAGTGGAGTGGTTACATTTTCAGTACAATGCACGTGAATAACAAAAGAGAGCTCACGAACTAACAAAACAACAGAAAAAGTCAGCTGGTGTGTCGAATACGGCACTGCATGCAATAATACAATTTGTAGTGACACGCATTCAGTATACAAATATAGGTAGGGACGCTTTCACACAATTCATTACTTCACATTTGCAATGACTATAAAGAAAAGGAAAAAAAAAGAAACAAGTTTCTGTTTAGTGCGTTTTACATTTTAGCGCACTCCGTATTATCACAAGAGAAAAACAACAGAAAAGCAAGCAAAGATAACCAAGATATGTGGGCGACGTTTTTGTGACACGTTGCTACAGCACTGGTAATAAATGTACTATCATTTCGTCCTCTGAAGTGCGGCAATGAAAGCGGAAACAGAAGGGCACACGATTATTTCTCTGGGCAAGCGGTTCCAATCTCGGATGGTACGGGGGAAAAAAAGAATTCATGTAAGAGTTAGTTTTGCATGAAATTTCGCTGACCTTTTTGGAGTGGAAAGATCGAGTGGAACGCGGTGCGAGTGGTTTCAAGTACATGTTTTTGCGGTTATTTTCGAAGGTCCGCCGCTTGCATAACGTGCGGAGGTGGCCTTTTTAGCCAGTTGCTAGCAGCTTCGGTTTCGCTTCTATTATTACATCAGACACAGAACAGCATCCAGTGTCGCTAGTCGTTCCCATGGTGTCCTCGTAACGCGCGCATGGTTGTGCACCTGTAACGCGAGAAACTTGCGCCGCTATAAACTGTCTTGAATTGAGTGACGACTAGCTACGACTGCGAAGATGACAGCACCTCAGCTTCAAGCCCTGATGGCGATGATGTTTCGCGTCAGCCTGGGACATCCGCAGCCGTTCAGGGGTTGGTTTCGTTTACGGCCTCAAGTGGTCTCCTCCGCCGCGCGTTCGTAGTAGCACAGTCTTTGTGCACAATCTTAGAGCAACTCTATGTGCAAGGCCCACACGATGCTCGGGCGCAATGTGCTGGCGCCGGCTGCAAAGCTTCTCCTCACGGCAAGAAGGCCGCCCGGAGAACATCTCGGCCCCGCGCTACGGGAGTGGCGCGAGACGTTTTAGGACTGCACGCGAGTAGCTTTTTTTACTATACCATCTGCAAAAATAGGAATAAATATGTCTGAATGCATATTTTGGACCACCACCCTATACGGAGAGAGGTGGCTCATGAAAATAAGGGACGCCACACGAACTGGTGAAGTTCATTTGGACATCTGAGCTACATAGGCATTGTTCACATCGCGAGCAGCCAAGTATATTGCTACACCAGCATGCTTTTCACGTAAAGAAAAAACAAAAAAACATGGCCGAAAAGAGCGCGAGCGCACCTGTGTGTCACGAAAAAACCGGAAATGCTTCACCGCACGGCACGAGCCCTGAAACAGTACCTCGGTTCAGAATTTTTTGTCTATGCCACGACAAACATTGTGTAGGGCATTTAATATTTTATAACATTCTTGGGTCATTTATCTCCAAATGTATATCCTGAATTTTATTTTTTGGAATGTTCTTCCATATATAGGGTTTTTTATTGCTGCGTTTATCATCTGGCAACAAAATATTGCTTTCACTCTTTTAAATATTCCACTATAATATTATATATTCCACAATAATATATTTTATCTTTTATATATTCCACAATAAGTTGCTCTACAACTTACGTTTTTTTTGGAAAAAGAACTTGGTATGCTGTAATGCGTGCTGGTGTGCTTTTCAAACTGGCAAAAGCTTTCTTCCCGAGGCATATGAAAAAAATTCACAGCATATCCACGAGGTGAATGATGATGAGTGGGGCGATGCTCCGGAGCGCAGTCGTCGAACATGAAGATTTAAGGCAGACTCCACCTGTGCTCGTGCGTCCTCGCCGTTCCGGACAGGCCCTCTCAGGAAAGCGTCCACGCTTCCTCGGCCATGGAACCCACCCACCTGCCACCGCACCAACCACAGTTCGGGGACAGCGTCTATGCCTCCTCGTCACCCCGTAACCTTCCGGCTCTGCGAACATCGACCGGGGACGGCGTCCAGGCCTCCTTGGCGGCTCAACTTTCATTCATCGGCGCCGCGATACCAGTTCACGCTACGGCACCACACGGGCTCCTCTCGTCTAGGAACGTGGTTAACGCTCCCATCGGCGCGGTTCCCGTGAAGTGGACTCTACACTCAACTCACACTCACTCACACTCATTTGAACGTGGTGAGTTGAGTATGAGTGAGTACTCATGAGTGTGAGTGGACGTGAGTGTGAACGTGAGTGAGTAACTCATGAGTGTGAGTGGAGGTGAGTGTGAACGAGAGTGAGTACTCATGAGTGTGAGTGGACGTGAGTGTGAACGTGAGTGAGTGCGAAGGCTGAAAAAAATGTGGTGAGTGAGTTTGAGTGAGTACTCCCTTAAAGTGCCGACCTATGCCCGACAGACACAGGTTTGATCGAGGGCATGGCGGTCGCTTTTCAACCGAGGCGAAGCGTAAGAGGACAGTGTACTGTGCGATGTCAGAGCACGTCCAAGAATACCAGATAGCCTAAATGTCCTGAGCACTCCACTACGACGTTAGTCCCAATCATATCGCGGTTTTGGCGCGTGATAGACCAGACACTATTATTCCCCTTTTGCCCCCCTCAAATCCATACACCGAAGCCGAGCAGCCGCGAGCAGCACGCCATGGCTTCGTCACTCTTGCATCCACTGCGAAGCTTGATTACTTTTGAATTCCAGCAGCAGAGTGGGGGGTGGGGGGGAGGCTGAAGTGAGACCTCCCCCCCCCCCCCCCTCCACCCCATGACAGTTTGAACCACGTTCGCCGGCGCACTTGCTATCTTGATTATTGGATGCGAACCATCGGTGGCGCATACACGCGTTTTGTAGTAGGTGCCGCCATGTTCCTTAGCGGGTGGCGCTGTCGCTAATCTGGCAACCCATTGGCTTACGAATATGCGCCAACACTCGCCTTTGCATGGCTACGCGAACTCTTTTGCGCACACTGGCATACGCACTTTGAACGGTTTCCACGCACCAGAAACGAGGAAAACGTTAGTTGACAGACCGCTCCTCCTCACCCAGTGAAAACGGTGTATGGTGTCTGAAATCATCTGTGTCTTACATAGGCTCTTAGCCGTGCTCCCTCATGGACTGCAGAAATTAGCGCATCTTTCTTTCTTCCTCTGAACCACTACTACTACCAGCACGTTCTTACAACAATGTAGTCAAAAGTTACCGATATATACTCGACACCTACGCATCTTTAACTGTGACAGCGGTCCGGGCGATGAGCGCCCGGACCGCTGCCGTGAAATGAGAGCGGCGACGTTCCTCCCGCTCAAGCTAATTATCTCCCCGCTGCTTCGCATCCACACATGGTTCCCTTTAGCGGGAGATGGGGAATTTTTTTTTTTGTATCTCTCACTTACAATACTAGTGGTTAGCTTGAGAAATTCGTAAACGGGGTTTGTGTGCCGGAGCCGACGTTTCAACAAGTGGACTTGTCTTTTTGAAGGCTGCAACTACGAAAATTACTTGCAGCCTTGAAAATGACAAGTCCACGTGTCGAAACGTCGACTCCGGCACACAACCCCTGTTTGCGAGTTTCTCATCGCAAGCTTCCATCTTACCATTCCATGTCTTTCTTGTGGTTAGGCTGTCTCATAAATTAGCGAAACATTTTTGGGTCTTATACGCCTGCAAATATAAGGAGCACGGTTATCATGTTCCACGTCTAACTCATTTTTACGTCCGCCTCCTCCCTTTCTCACACCTTAGTTTATGGACTTCTCATTGTTTCGTCTTCCAAATGTACAACACTAGTCTATCTGGTATTACATAGCGTGCGTATTTGTCACGGATGACACACACAGCGTCGAGGATACCAGTCCACAGGACAACATGCTCCTACTGCATAATGACGCAACCGGAAAGAAAACTGGCCGCCGGTGTACAACTAAGGGTCAGTTTAATGAATGCACCTATCATGGTAGTCGCAGCCGCCTATTAACATTTCCATGGGCAAGAGAGGTGGTTGATAAGCCTGGCGCAAGAAAGCAGTACGTGGCGTTATCCTGGTTTGTAACTGAAATTCTGCATTAGGTATACTCCCACAACGCTTCTAAACGCTCAGTCCTTCCTTAGACATCATGATACACATTTCATAGAACTATTGAGAGTGAGAAATATACGAAAACGTATGGAGGACGGCTGCTTCAAAGCGTGTGAATTCGCAGTCATTTTATTTGCTGCCGTTGGAGTTCTACAAAAGTGTTATTCAGTTATGAATGCTGGCAAACATTTTCCTGTCTTGCGTCTTTTCTTGAAACGAAGCTCTTGCAGAACACCTACTGCTTCCGACTTGAAGGCTCCGCTTTTAATTGATGCTCGCAGAGTAAAAGCAGAACGCCGTGGTGTGAGAGCGCTATACCGTGGCACCTGGCAGAGCGCTCAGTGCACCATGAGCAGCAGTGAAGAGCCGGGCGATGCTGATGAGTCTCTCACAAGAGGCCAGGAAGAGCCGTTGCCAGCCGTTGGCGAGCCTAAGGGCATCGACGCTGACGATGACCAACTTGAGAGGCAGGATGACGACATTGGGGCCACTGGTGAGCCGGGCGCGTCCCCTTCCACGTCAGCCGACACCCACGAGCTAGAAGCTGCCAGTTTGTCAACGTCCACCTGGTGGGACCCAAGCACTGTCGACGACTCGATGCAGGTTTGTGTTTACAAGGACTGCTTCCTACATGCACGCAAGTCTGCATTGACAATGTACGCGGACAAACTACGCGAAGAAAATGTATATGATTACTTTTTTTTTAATTTTCAAGGGCTAGCCCACAAGTGATTAAAAATTCGGCGCCGTGTGTCTGTAAACTTGGGAATGAGCGCACAACACCTTAAGAACTTAGCTGCGCTCCCTACTAGCCTTAGGAACGCCGATCGCTTTGAAGGCAAACCATATTGAAATGTAGGTCGGCCAACTTCAGATGAAATTGAGGCCTCTCCGTGTATCTCACTGATCTGGTGTCACGTTGAACATCTTAGTGACATAAAAGAAACCAGTCCGCCATAGTGGTGTAGTGGTTACGATGCTCGGCCTTTGATCCAAAAGTCGCGGGTTCGACCCCTGTCGCGGCGGTCGCATTTCCATACACTGTAAAAAATGTGTGTTAAATAACATAAAATTTACAGGTAGTTTCTGTTTTACGTACATGAAATTTTTTGGATTCGGCAAAAATGGATACTCTGTTTTTGAAATGATGTAATTTGTCTGTTCAAGTCTGTAAACAAATAATTTCTGTAAATATCACAGCCACTTCGTAATAAATACCAAACATTGTTAGACTTTACCTGCTCTTACACAGAAAAGTTATGTTAGAGCTCTCAAGACGTTGGATATCACATGAATATGCCTAAAATTATGCTATCGTGCTTCATCCGCTGCAAACGTGTTACACTTGGTATAATAAAAGCCTTCTCTAGAGCCAAGCGTGAAGCCGACACTGACCATCTTGCAAATTAGTAAAATTCAGACTTTGAGAAAAATTAATGCCAAAATCGACAAACACCAGATGCATGTCGGCGGTCGCAGCATGTGCCTTCTGTTAAGAGGTTCTGTGAGGGTAACGAACGCGAAGAAGGAAATGAAAGGTGCGGTGCCTATTACAATAAAGTTACAGGGAATGCCGCAAAGCATTGTGGATTCTGGAAGCCATTGAGAACAAAGCGTGCACTACTTTGTTATTTGAACTCGGTACTAGGAAGATAAAATTTCTTTGGAATAACACAAAAAATGTGTTCGAATACAAAAAGCCTGTTTTCCAAGGAAGAAATCAGAAACGAAAAATCTCTGTACAAAAACAAAAAAAAGCAATAACAGACAATTTCCGCAAAATTACTGCGAAATGGAATACAGAAAACTGACAAGAACAGAACTGTTATGTCACTATATTTGCCATGCATTTTCTGTTTTTCTCACGAGATTTTTTTACAGTGTAGGGTTTGTACACTGTGCGATATCAGGACACGTTAAAGAACACCAGATGGGCGAAATTTCTGGAGCTCCCATGACGGCGTGCCTCATAATCAAATCGTTGTTTTGGCATGTAAAAGCCGAGATAATATTTACGCAAGGGAAAACATGCAGAAGTTTTTGCGGTTTTAGCGGTTAGGTGA
>JALIZH010012962.1:0-49001 GCA_030522465.1 Rhipicephalus appendiculatus
CGTCTCTAGTGGCTTTAGTCAAGAACATAGGTCGGCAAACTCACTCATGAGTCGACTCACTCAGACTCACTCAGACTCAGATTGAGGCGTGAGTCTGAGTCTGAGTGAGTCCGGCTGAATTATAATTAGGTGAGTCTGAGTCCGAGTGAGTCCGCTTGAGGAAAATTTTGGTGAGTCTGAGCCAGAGTGAGTCAGGTTGACGAAAATATTCATGAGTTTGAGTCCGAGTGAGTCTGTTTGAGGAAAAGTTTAGTGAGTCTGAGTCCGAGTGAGTCTGGATGACGAAAACACCGGTGAGTCTGAGTACGAGTAAGTTTGGTTGGAGAGAAATTTCGTGAGTCTGAGTCTGAGTGAGTCAGCTTCAGCAAAATTTTGGTGAGTCTGAGACCGAGTGAGTCCCGTTGAAGAAAATATTAATGAGTCTGAGTCCGAGTGAGTTCGCTTCAGCAAAATTTTTGTGAGTCTGAGTCCGAGTGAGTTCGCTTCAGCAAAATTTTTGTGAGTCTGAGTCCGAGTGAGTCCAATTGAAGAAAATATTATTGAGTCTGAGTCCGAGTGAGTTCGCTTCAGCACAATTTTGGTTAGTCTGGGTCCTAGTGAGTGCTAAGCGAAAGACGTTTATTGAGTGAGTCTGCGTGGGCTCCATTTATTTTGCCGACCTATGGTTACAAATATTTATAGCCTCCTTTTATGGCGTGTCTTGTAAAGCCCTAGAAATTATTTTTCAAATTATCAAGCTGTCCATGCCCACATATACGAGGGTATGTAAGTGGGCTGTGCAGCATGTTCTGGCACATGTACAACTCCAGGCCACTTTTATTTACCGACATCGTGATCCACATTGAGTTTGATCTACAATTGTGTACCTAATCAACGGAGAATGAGTGCAATGTTTGAGCTTCATCATCCATGTGGATTCAAATACGACAAAGCAGCACGATTCGCGAGCATCGAGCGCCCCTTCGCTCTCTGTTGCAATGAACCGCTTGTGTCTTTAGATGTCGCTTCGGTTTTTTCATGAATAAATGTGGCAATTGGGAAATTTTCGAGCGCCAGACAAGACATTCACAAGTACGAGAGAGACAGGACGGGCGCTTTTGAATGCCTTGTGAATGCATTTTACAGCGCTCAAAAATTTCCCAGTAGCTATGCACCACCTCGCCGAATTTCAAGCTTTCTTAAAAATGCAGCGACGACAAAGACCATCGGCTTTCGTCATGTCATTCGCTACCAATTAAACAGCGGTTTCGTTATTTAAAGTGGCTAGATAAAGCTTGTCCCCGTGGTACCTCGAAAATTGTAGCGACCGGATTTCAAGGAGGAAGGGGGTAGAAACGCACCATTCATGCCATACGCAACGCTTCATCACATGCAAAAACAAATTTCTTCGGGCTGTAATGTGGTCAAAGAATTCTGTTACCTCTCGGCAATTCAAGGAGCTTTTAAACTTTAATGACTCCTTCGAATTCTAGACTCTCTTGGGGAGATATTGCTGCCATATTTTCCCAGCACACCTGCAGTTCAGTCCTTGCCGACTCAAGCAAAACCCCTTTTTTTCGTATTTTTTCTTTTCTTTCCTGTTCAAACACCTTTCCATTCATAGTCAGCGTCGACGCGCCGAAGCACTTTCGGTAGGTCCCTCAGCCGTCATTGTGTTCGTCCAAGCCACACGGCAAAAAGCTTCATGGCACGGCCATTTCCCAAGCTCGTTTCTCGTATCTTGCTGTCGAGCTCCTAATACCCCCCCCCCCCCCAAAGGAATGCAAGGAAAGTACAAAACGAAGCAACGAGCTCGACACTCTAGGCTTGGGGCCTGCAACACAAATATCTCTATTCTTTCAAAAGTGAACATTCGGCAGAAGTCTGTCTGGTTGGGATAACAGAAAACTGGAGAAAAGAGAAAACTCCAGCCAAAATTTATTTTAAGAAACCGCGACGTTTCGAAGCATGATCAGCTTCTTGTTCAGGGGTGAGAAGGTCCGAGATGTGCAACGCCTTCTTGCCAGACGTGATTGTTTGCTGTGAGTCGTCGCAAGCCCTGGCAGTATAGGGAGGGCAGTGCCCCCGTGGTGTGGTTGATGTTTCCCGCTGTCTGCTCAATGTAGCAGGATTCGAGGAGGGGCCGCCAGCGAAGGTTCCTTTCTTTTTCCAAAATCACAGCGCCGTCGGGACTGGTATGGTGCTCAAACCGCTGGCAGTGCTCTGTCACTTCGGTCCGTCCGCTGTTCAAGTGACGGAGGTCATTCTTGTGCTGCCGCATTATTTCATGGAAGTTCTTGGTTTCCTCAATGTAGGAAGCGGGGCAGTCGGCGCACGTTATCCCGTACACGACGCCCTGCGATTTTTCCACAGATGCGCTGTCTTTGGGCCGAGGGATGAAACTGCCGATGGTGGTGGATGGCTTGTGGGAAACGTCGACCCCTGCCTTTCTTAGTATACGGGCTATTGCTTCGCTGGCGCCCTTAATGTAGGGGATCGACACACGGCGACGTTGCGGCGCCGTTGGGGTCACGTTTCCCCCCGTCTTTTCTCTTACGGAGGGCTCTGCGAATAAACGCCTTTGTGTAGCCGTTGGTGTAGAGGTCACGAATTATTGTCTTCCGTTCTTCTATCCGCTGCTGTGGCGACGATTGGTGATTTTGGTTGGAGTTTTATATCTAAACTCGTGACGCAGCGAGTGGTTGGTTGTTTACACAATAAACGAAGGCACGTTTGGCTGCAGTAGGGCGATAGGAACTTTAAAATCAATTTTAGATACATCCTAGGCTATATTATCTGTTGTTATTTCGTAGATGATGCGCGTGTGTGTACACAAATCTATCCCATATGTTATCTAGCCTTCAAAATTTTGTTTCAGAACTTCAATGGGAAAGATAAAGGGGGGGGGGGGAGTATGCGCTGGTATGAAGATAAGGAGTGGTCTCATAAATATACGAGACTCGAGCTCTGCTCTCCATCCCTTACCCCCCCTCCCTGCATGTTTCGAGAATGTAGGCTTTGAAGCAGGAAAGAAAAAAAAGCGCATGTCTTTCCTTCATGTCACTCATTTTGTATTTGTTGTAGCACTGGCTTTCGATCATAAGTCGCTGAGCAGTGTCCCCTCACGGGAGACAAATTAGCGCATTTCTCATATGTTTCATGAATCACTAGATGTCATTATGAACCCGCACCAATTGCCCATCAGTCTGTCATTCCGCAAAGAAAAACAGTACGTTATGGCAACCTCCGCTGCCCCATTTACCCGCTGAAAATAAGCTCCTCAATTATTTATTTATTTAATAGTACCCTGAAGGCCCGAAGGAATTACAGAGGGGAGCTGTGCATTTGAGAATGCGTAAGAGAGTAGCAGTTACATCGAAGTAAGAACAATACAAATAATAAGTTATTAAGGATAGATATAATAGCGACGCAGTGAGAATAAAAAGAAATAAAATTGCTAATAGCGCAGGGTTAGGTATGTGAATTTATTGCGTCTGGTTTGTAGTAAACCCTCTAGTTGTCAGTTCAGGGCCTTGTCGAGTGACTTTTTTCTTAAAAATGAATATTCCGGTCCTTTCTGGGGACTAGTAGGATCACTGTGAAGCGGCGCCCGCGTCCCCACCTTTCAATACGGCATTCTTGCAATCGGCTCGAGAAAATTGTCACCTCGTTTCGCATGGTCTGTACCAGACCATGCGAAAGGCTTCGACCATACCTTTGAACACACTGGCCGGCTCTCATCGGCGCGCCTATGCACGTTCCTTTTTACTTTGTGTCCGTATCCAGCGTGGTACTGATACGACTCGTTACCATTATCCACGAGATAGAGTAGTCACTAACAGTTACAACTGGTTCTTAGCCGGCTCCGAAAAATATCTTGCTAGAAACAAACGCAGTCACAACCCGTGTACTTAGATTAAGATGCACGTTGAAGAACCCTGGGTGGTCGAAATATCTGGAGCCCATCCACTACGGCGTCTCTCACAACCACATCTTGGCTTTGCGACGTAAAATACGAACCTATATTATCCGCAATAACTTTGCGAAAGCATGACATCGACTAAAACCGAACTTACCATTTCTATAATTCGAAACACTAGTATAATAATTATTGGCGTGTAACGTCCGAGAACCGTTATGTGATTATGAGGGCCGCCGTAGTCGAAGCCTACGGAAATATTGGTTACCTGGGGTTCATTACGTGCACCAAAATATAAGCACACATGGCTCAAGCGTTTCGGCATCCATCGAAAATGCGGCCGGGATTCGATGCCGTGATCTTCGGGTGAGCAGTCAAGCACCACAACCACTAGACTATCGTGGCAGGTGTTTTCGAAACTTTAGAGAGGCAGAACCATGCACCCTATAAAGCCATGTTTCCAAAATTTTTCAAGGGTGGTGAGCTCGATTCTGCAAAAAATGGCCGCCTCATATTATTTTCTTTTTCGCGTTGTCAATGAGCGGTAAATCGACTGCAAGACCATTGGCAGTTTCTTGAATGTGTTTAGAAAAGCGCCATAACGTAATGTCAAGCTTTCTTCGTTCCCAATTAGCGTGATTAGGTCTTCGAACGGCAAAGCGTAAGAAAGGACGTCATTTATTATTGGGTCTGCCAAAAACGCACGTACGCGCTCGCCCATTGAAAACAAGTGGCGCGTGCGCATAGTGCATTTCAAATGTAACAGGAATGAAAACTTAATGTTCCTCGAAGGTCGGTATACCCATTCTTATATTTAAGGAAAACATTCTCAATAGTGCAAAAATCGCGTTGAATGTTGAATTTCTCTTTACGATAGACATTGCGATGCACGGGAAATAACTTCTTTTTGTATGTTGAAAGCTACAATTATTCGCTCATTCCAGCGACGCAGGCGGCGCCACGCGGCCCTCCTCCGAAGCTGCCAGACGGTGATAACAACCGGCGACGCAGTTCGGTAGTGGGTCTCGCGGTAGTCATGGACGCGTCGAAGAAGAAAAAAAACCGAATAGTAATCGCATGTGCAGCGTGCCTCAGTGCTCGAACCTTGCCGTAGCGGGAGAGGGGAGCCTCCAAGTTTTCCCGCGAGACAAAAAAATCTACAGAAATTATGACCTGTAACATGGTAACATAGTTTGCTGGTTATGAACTGACTATGAATTATGTATGGAATAGTGCATTATTGTATGCTAAGTATATATTACTTCCGTGTCCTATAAAAAGGACACGGAACAAATATTGCTACAAATTGTGACCTAAATAACTTAGAAATTCAAGAAAATATCTCAGGTATTGTGAAAACACCTGCGCAAACATAGGTAGCAGTTTTTTCATCGTCGTCTTTCTCAGAATTCTGTAAATAGGAACGCAATATGGTGGAAGGCCAAAAAAGACGACAATCGCCGGAACCGTGTGTTTGATGATATTTCAGTGATTAAATATTGCATCGGTAGCTACCATATTTTTTCCTGGTGTTTCTAACATGTTGACCTGCTCATTTGCAAAGTGACTCTTCCCTGACATTTATGCGTCGCCTGCAGTAATGGACAATCTTCATGTCCTAAATATAGGACATGAACCACCAGGGCTCAGTGGTTATCGGATCGCTAAATTCATCGAATGTTAATCCAGAGCCGTAGTGTTTGTGTAAGCTTCCGATTTCTTGTTATTCCACTCGAGAACCCAGGCGTGATTCCTTAGCTAATATGTAAGGGGGTTCCAACAGCGAGATTGTACATAATAGATCTGAATACGTTTTCGGCACAACATGAAAGGAACGTGCCGGAGCTAAAAGATGACGATGATGAAGTGAAGTTCAGTCAGCTTGCAGTCAGCTTGCCCTTGCAGGCATGGGCAGAAGTCATTTGACGCAGTAAAGCCGGATTCAGCAATTTTTACGATGTTGGATGTTCCAAAGCGTCCAATAATTAGACAACGGCGTTTGAAATCCAATGAGGAGCTGTGTATCATGAACGCCAAAACTTGATTTTTTACATGTCAGATGTTCTAATGAATATATCGTTGCTACATGTTTATGTAGACAACAATTACACGCTTTAAAAGGGTGCAAAATTTGAAGTATTTAAATTTACCATATTTCATTTTACAACCACCAAGGCCTGGTGTCCTTTATATAGGACATGGCGCCATTTTTCTTATACGCTGATGATGTGTCCAGATTACATTAATACTGCGGTCTAGAGGTGGTAGTCAAGCCAGATCAACAAGAAAAAAAATTCTCTACCCTTAAAAAAATTCAGGGCTGAAAGGCTTATTTATTTTATTTCTTTCAATATACAGGACTCACACATTGAAACGCAACATTCATTCGTGAGTACGGTACCTTACAAGCCCCTAGGGAACATTGAGTGAGAGGAGTATCATGGAATACATGATAGAACGAAAAAAAACGACACATGACAGGCAAAAATGTTTACAATAATGTGCTTGCAGAACAGTGCTACAAATAAAGTTGAACGAGAAAGCAATACTACAAATTGTTAGAAAACATTGAATACAGCGAAACTAAAGGGCCTGACGAGCTTTGCTGATCGAGACGCGCACGCTTGCGAGATCGCGACATCACCGTCTCGTCCGCCATATCGACCTACCGTTGCGCCGCCTATAGTCGCTGGAATGGTCGAGTGAACCCTTTACATTTGTTATTCTACATAAGCTATTTTATGGCACTTCTTCGACATTTATTGGGTGAGCCGGGCCAAATCGAATATTGCTAATTTTTAGTCCGAGTACGTCTGGTTGAAAAAAAGTTTGGCCAGTCTGTGAGTCCGCGAGTGAGTCCGCTTCAGGAGAATTTTGGTGAGTCTGAATCCGACTGAGTCCGGCTGACAAATATTTTGGTGAGTCAGTCCGGCTGAGTTACATTTTCGTTATATTTTCGTGTGTCTGAGTCTGAGTGAGTCGGGCAGAGTAATATTTTCGTGAGTCTGAGTCCGAGTGAGTCCAGCTGGGTTATATTTTGGTGAGTCTGAGTCCGAGTGAGTCCGGCTGAGTTATATTTTGGTGAGTCTGAGTCCGAGTGAGTCCGCTTGAGGAAAATTTTGGTGAGTCCGAGTCCGAGTGAGTCAGGTTGACGAAAATATTCATGAGTCTGAGTCCGAGTGAGTCCGTTTGAGGAAAAGTTTAGTGAGTCTGAGTGCGAGTGAGTCTGGATGACGAAAATACCGGTGAGTCTTAGTCCGAGTGAGTTTGGTTGAAGAGAAATTTCGTGAGTCTGAGTCGGAGTGAGTCTGCTTCAGCAAAATTTTGGTGAGTCTGAGTCCGAGTGAGTCCTAAGCGAAAAATATATTTATTGGGTGAGTCTGAGTGAGCTCCATTTATTTTGCCGACCTATGTCAAGAAGGACGGAACCTTGCGATTTGGATAACAATTGTAGCGCAGAGACAGGACACAGGATGGCAACAAAATGTCACACACAGCGCTAGTTTTCCCCTCCAGCTCGAGGGCAGGTATTTCAACTCCTTTCCTGAGAGCTTAATAGACGGACTCTTCACACATGCACTAGCCCCCTCTGTCTATCCATTCGGCTTCTGCACAAACATGTTACTTCGCCCCCCACTCCTACCTATAACGGTGATATTTTGGAAGCATATAATAGATTGGTATTTTCTGCAATGCAGAGATAGGAATCTGTCTGGCGGTGTCTTGTCCACTTTGTTACCACGCTCATGCAGCCTGTCTGCCTTATGTAACGTTTAGGACAACCTTAACGGAATATGGTATACAATACCCTTACAGCCGTCCACGTATCTGTTAGTGTTGTTTTGCACATTTAGGTTTCGTCCCACCATTTCGATAAGTGCGCTGGCGTAGGCTACCTAGTTTGTTCGCTGCCGAAAAAACCCGGATGATGTCTGCTCGCTGTTCCATTTTCTTAAATTGTGAAGAAGCAATGAATGTACGAAACTACAGCGATCTTCTTACGACTCACTTTCCTGTCTTGTTGAGGACATGTCGTTACGCAGGCGTACAATCGTCAGCTCGTACAGCCGTCAGCTGCGTTTCTCTAGCAGCAAGTGCGAACTAGATGTGACGGGTGTGGTCGTGCATGCCATATCGCTACAGGGATCAGCAGATGGCTCTTACTATTGTGCGTGCTGTACTCTAACCGCTTGTTTGTCTTAAAGTGGTAGAATGCACGAAAGTGGCTTCACTCGCTGCAGCGTCCGTGTTCCCTCTTGAAGCTTTTTGCACAGTTAGGACATATCGGATACAAGAAAAGTTAGCTGCTTTACCATTCCAGCATTTCCCGTTGAATTTTAGATGTGTGTCTGTTTTATTGCTTGGTCTGCCATTTCATCCCCGAAATCTCAGGTGAGACATACGAAAAAAAAAATGAAATGTTATTACTTTAAATGTGAGCTTAAGTGTAGCGCATTACTCACCACTACGGGGATTGACTCTCACTGGACACTCCAGTGTAACACAGGTGCGCACGAAAAACGAAGCTTGTAGAATTAATATCATAGCCATCATTGAATATTGCATTTTTTACAGCCACAATTCCGGAAAGCACCTGTAAAAAAAGATATACTCAAATATTCTGACAAAACTAATCTCATTGTAATTTCCTTTATTCAATATGTAGAAGAAAATGTTTAACTTAGTGTACGCCTGTTCTTTGCAAGAACACTTCTTCAACTACTTCCGACTTTCGCGTTATTGTATTACAGGGCTCAACAACTCCATAAAATGAAGAAACGAATTGAGCGATCTCTATGAGCATTCCTGGATTAACATCTTCAGGGGACCGCAGCTATCTGAATGTTTGCATGCACACTTTTAATAATTATAATAATGGTTGTGGTGACTAGAAGAGAGCAGGAAAAGCTTAAGTTGCGAGTGGAGAGCATTTCAAACAGCCTCCTACTCACACCAAATTGAGTAGCCCACGCTATAGGGGAGGTGCATTTTGATGCACTGATCTCGCAATTATCTGTGTCTCAGCGGGCCAAGAGGGCAGTCGAAGCCAGAGGGTTCGTGGGCTAGGGAACCCTCCCACCTTAGGGTGATACAGGGCCTCGCTCGGAACACTGTTTCCAAATAAACGTTTATTTCTCTCTCTCAGCCAGGGCTGTGCAGAGATACCCAGGAAATTATTCCGGAATACGAATATCCAAATACACGTGCTTGCAAGCCTAAAATAAGATACTGCGTTACATTTGTATTTGACGTAACCGTCAGCGATAAAATTTACAAAACGAGGAAAAAGTATCCCGGACGGAAATACAGATTCAGGAATACAGACAAGGTTGCAGATAGTGGAATAATTCATTGCTTCGGGAATGCTGATGCTTCGCAAATAGAATAATGAGTGCCGGATAAAATTGAAAATAATGTTGCAGCGCATTGATGGGAAGTAGAAGGGATGAAACTTGCACGCTAAGCATATCGCTCAAATCACTAATCAACACCATTGAACTAAGAAACGGTGTACATTTTTACACGCAAGATATGTTTTGATGAGAAAGTTGTCTTAATTTATTGAAGTAACAACAGCTTCTCAAATAGGTTTTCTACTAGGCAGCATCGGTTCAGCCTCAACACAAGTCCCGCGACCTCGCGAAACAGCTGGCCACCCGAAAAAAGTAGCATGTGCTGCACCAGCCTTGAGAGGCAGCCACTTTCGTCGGCAGAGGCTGACAATACTGTCTTCGTGACCCTAACTTGAGCAGCGTCAGGCGACGTACCACATGGGCCCTTCCATGCATGTCGGAAACGCATCATCGCTTTCCCTGAGTCGCCAACCGGCAGCGCGCCTTTGCTTGGCTTAGCACAAAAATGCCTGACTTTCTTCTATGAAACTCGCCAGCTTATTTCCATAAAAAAGAAACGATATACCCGCGTCATGCATGGCACCGCGATATAATCAATGCATTGTAAAATTGCGGAGATAAATTCTTCAAATGTATCTCAATACAAAAATATCTCTAAAATACTAAGGCGATATTCGTGTACCGCTATGCTGCCCAGTCCTTGCCTCAACTAAGAAAATTTGCATGTGTATGTTTGAATAAAAAATTATTATGCCTAAAAGTACACTTCCGAAAACAAAATAAAAAAAAACCTTTCCAACAAAAGAACAAAATGCGAGAAGTTTTCCTACTGACGCAAGGCTGAAGAGCGCGTGAGCATTATTCACAGTTGCAGCAATTAACGAACGATAATTGATATTGGACATCATTAAGCGAAAGCTTGCACAGATTGGCCGTTATTTTAATCTGACTAGTCGTTTGCTGGTATTAGTCAGCACCGAACGGTATTAATAATCATTAACCCTTTCGCATGCACGAATAAATATTCGGCCGCAAAAAGTTCGTTCTGCTGAGATATTCATTAACTTAATCAAAAACTAGCAGAAAAATGTTTCCCTTCACGATTAAAATTTAGACTAAAGGCTAATGCAATCTGCACTTATTTGACGACAACATGCAGTTACGCTACAAACATGCTTCAAAGAAGTCACATCTCCTTTGATTGGTTCAGAAAGAAATTTCCTATTAAGAATAAACGCACAAAATAAGACAAATAAATGCATATAGAGAGGGGGGGATGATAATTAATTCTTGAAAAGAGTTGTTCGTGCTCTCGTGAGACAAAAGTAAACTCAACACACATAAATGGGCAACACTGCATATTTCACAGCCGAAAGTACTTTTTCTTGCAGCCATATTGCTTGCTGTCCCAGTGCAATCTGTGGCCCCAGAAACAACTAGGTGGTGTGCAATGATACGTCTATAAAAAACGCTCCCAGGCCTTTTCTGTTTTGTTTTAAAAACCTCTCTTGTGGGAAGAAATACGTGTCCTGGGACTTGGACCAAAATTTGCTGTGGAGCCTCGAAAAACGCCACATGAACTGCTTGAGCTTGTTAGGCAAGTTGCTCAACGCATGCCGGAGGACGAATCGAACAGGTGTGTCTCAGAAGGTGTTGACATTTTGTTCTGTCAAAAACCACGTCGCAGTGCCGTTCAGACCAGGTCTGTAGCCTCCTTCTTGAAGGCGCAATCCTTGAGTGATTTTACCTTCTGACAAAGAAGGAGGTTTTGCTGTTTTACGTTCGGGTACCCTTAATGACAAGGCCACTCTTGCTATCGGCTCTGTGTTCAGACGTGACGACGATGTCTCTTTGAAGAAAGTGAAATCCGAGGGCAAGAAGCTAATTACTTCTCTAAACCTCGTTAAGTTAGCCAAGTCTGACGAAAGTGAACAAAGCTTAGCTTAGATTTCCTTTTTACAGCTAAAACACACAATGACGACTGCCCGCTGCGAGTAATTTTAACTGAAAGAGGGACCTGGCAGAAATCTGTCGCCGTATTTTTGCAAAGTAAGCTTAAACTACTAACAGTGGACGACCCTTATCTGGTAAAAGACTCGAACGCTGTAATCAGGTTTTTAGAAGAAAACAGAAAAGGCCTGGGAGCTTTTTCTATAGACGTTAAGGATCTATATTATTCCCTGCCACATGACGATATGTTGAAATGTGTAGAAGACTGTATTGACGGTTTCGGGTCAACAGCTTTCCAGAACGCCACAGGGATTGCAGTTAGCGGGTTTATGAATTTGCTGACAATGTACCTAAAATCAACGGTTGTCTCGTGGGAAGGATGCCAGTACATACAAAAAAGCGGCGTTTGCATCGGGTCGTGTTTGGCGCCTATCCTAAGCGATATCTACCTTGCCCAAAAAGATCGAAACATTCAATCCAACCTCGATGTGTCAGCAGTTGCAAAAGTGTGCAGATATGTGGATGATTTTTCGATTTTCATTGAATGTCCGGAGAGTCGTTTGAGCAAGCTGCGGAAAAGGTCTTAAATGTGTTTAGGCAGAACCTGCATCTGTTGGAGCTGACGCATGAACTGCCCCACAATAGTTGTTTAAGGTTTTTGGACATCAAGCTAGGCCTCTCTAACATTTATGTTGGTCTTTTGAACGGAGGAGCGTAAAACCGCTTCTGTCCTTCCATTCAGCACACTCAAAGTTAGTGAAAAGAGGAATAGTTAATGTGTGTCTTGTCAATGCCCTTAGAAGGTCGTGTCCGCATTCTATGCAAAAAAGTTTTGACGCCCAGGTTAGCCGCTTGTTATCTGCCCGGGTATACGAAGGCTCTCGTTTCGGCTGTTGCGAAAAGCTTTTAAAGCAGATCAAACGTGGTGATAATGACCGTGCACCAGATGCGCCCGCTGAAAAGAAAAAACTTGCTGTACTTCCGTACATACATGATCTGTCCCACAAACTGAAGAGGGTAGGGCAACGTGCTGGCGTCACGATAGTGTTTCCCGCTCCGGAAAAGTTGTCGAAGCTTTGCAAGTTCGCTTCGAGTGCCAGCCGTAACTCGTGTTCCGTGAAACACAAGAAGCAGTTTGTGCCCTGTACCACTGGCGTGGTATACGAGATCCCTCTGTCTTGTGGGAAGAAATACGTGGGACAGACTGGCAGGTGCTTAAATGACCGTCTAAGAGAGCACCATAACAATGTGTACAACACGGTTCAAGGCCACTTGGGCATCCATTGTCGCGATTGTGGTTGTACGCCCGTCTTTGAAAAAAGCGAGGTCTTGGCTAAGCACAATTTACAGTTGACACGCGAAATTATTGAGGCAGATTTCATCACAAAATTCGATAGCAGGTGCATCTGTACTCCTTCGATAGCACTTTCATCTCATGAAATATCATATCTAAACAGACCATGATTGACACACCTTTGTGCGCAGTGGTGCTTGCACTATGTATCATGTACAAACACAAAAAGGAAAAAAAAAGATATTCGTCCTTTTCCCCGGTTGTAGCGCATGTCAGTGGAATATGTATAAATGTTCATCCTTTCCGCCCTATGAATAAAAGGTGTTGTAAGTCAGCGCTGTGTGTGCGTCGCCCTTCCTTGTCCCCGTCTTTTTTTGCGCTGTGTTCCCTCCGATGTCTAACCAACACGCCCAAGCTTCGATACTAAGATAGGAAAAACGAAAAAAAAATTTTTTTCCATTGGTCGGAAACACTAGGAGCGTAGCCTTACGGTTGCTTGTATGAACTTATGTAGCGTAGTAAGACTAGCACTGTGGCTTGTACCAAACTGGCCGGCTCCAAATGATAACAGGTGGACGTAGTAAGTGTTAACCCCAGTTTACCAGTCGGGATTTCGAGAAATATTCGGCGGAGCGAGGCGAAAACTTCCACATGGTCCTCATCATCTTTATCGTCGTTTATCATCATTACCAAAGCGTTCATGTTTACATTCACTCTGAATGCTTTCACCATCAGCAGAAGCATTGTTCAAGACGCCTTTGCTTGTTGATGGTTCTGTTTCAACGCGTTAATTATGGCTGCTCTCCAAATCGGACCATTCGCTTCCGCTAGTCAAATCGAAAATTGTGGCATGTATGCCTTCATCACTAATCTACATCCCCGAATAAAGCAAATAAATTGTAAACATAAGTTCTAAAAGTCGTATTTACCTATAATACAGATAATGTTTGGTGCAAAGCCGCTCGTCAACGAAGCGGGTCCTAGTACCATTAGGCGTTCTATCGGCTTCTTACACGAACTCTGCATGCTTGGCGTCCCACAAATGCGGACGACGCAGCGCCAGCTCAACTTACAAAACTTTGGTGGTTTGCAGTGCAACAAAACTCGCACGAAAACAAGGTAAACCTTTCGTTTTTCAATCAATCAATCATTTTATTTACCACTTCAGGAAGTACAGGGCATGGGAAGAAAAAAGCTCTTGTGAGCTTGACTAAGCTTCTCAGCCTATTACAATTCAGCAAGCAGTGACGGCATACAGAAATTGGAGCAATTAATATAAGCACAAAGAAGGCATACATTATTCTTGCCCATAATCACCAAAAGAACTGAGCACGTACACGCAATTCAGCGAGAAAAAAAGAACGACAGCAAAAAAAAAAAGACTACATCAGAGATAATGTTCAAAACTGACATTTCAGATATCACCTCACGTAGAAAGCATGAAGCGCAGGCCTGCAATAAGAAATATCAAAACCATTCTGCGATAAAATAATTAACACGCGGTCCCCACCTGCTGCAAGACGTCTCTGGCGCTTTATTTTCAATTGATATACACAAATTTCAATTGGTGAATTCACCTTAGGACTAGCGACTAGCTTTGCCGACGTTTTCTTTACTACAGTGGCCACTCATTTTTTGCATACCGAGACTAATATGAAGGAAGAAAATGAAGCACACCCTCACATAGAACACACGAGAATATTTATCTCACGACATTTTGCCTTGACCTCGTCACTTGTCGCATAAAATAATAAAACGTAGCCAGGTTAAAATAGCTGCTCGTCAGAATTCTCAGCGATTCTTGAAGGAATATTTCGACGCAATACTGACCTTTGTACCTAGCCCGTACTACTTGCAGTAAATGTTGGAAGTGTAATTGAGAGTGTGATCTCAATGCGGTACAGTTATACACTTATGCAAATGTACAGTTATACACTTATGCAAATGAGTCCGTCGGAATCCCGCAAGGTGGCGGAAGGGTTAACAAAGGGGAAAATATACAACCACCCGTTTGTAGCACGAAGCCACAGGGAGTCCGTATAGATTTATACAGTTATGTCATACAGTTATACAGTTACGTCAGCGCGCACACGCTACAATGCTACAAGTAAGATTGATTCACACTGATATCAACTCAGCTGTCAGTGATTCAAAATGTCGGTCGTCATCGTTGCGTCATAGATGATTTTGCGCAAGAGATGCTATCTTTTCCCGGAAGAGCACTAGCTGGCTTTATGTCATGATGTGTTGAGGTTATAATTCCAAATGTGGATGCTCAATGTGGATTCCATTAGTGTTGCTCGCATATATTGTCTGCAATTTAACAACTTATATTTGGAAGGTAGGGACGACGAGATTGTATGGAAAGCGCATTTACTTAACGCTTTCTGCTGGCGGACCAGTCTACATCACAGTAGTAGAATTCATGCTTACTTTAATAATACCTTTCAAGAACAAAAGTGCAGCATCTGCGCGAATGTGAACTGATGGGCAGTCCAGTTCGAATCAGTTCAGATTGCAGCTCTTGAGACCCAACCACATGCATGTGATTTTCGAGCGACGGCGACGAGCGACATGGTTTGCTGTTGCGTAGGGTGATCCGTCGCCGTCGCTTGTCGCGTCGCACGCTTCTATAAAACCCGAAAAAATCGCTTGTCGCCCGGAAGCGAGCGTGACGATTTCCGGCAGCATGGCATGCGCCCCTGATCCTCGCTTCAGTAGCAATTTGCTCCTGATGCTTGTTACCCGCGCGCACTTCAAAAAAATGCAAGATGCAGACTACCTTCCTTACAGTCGCACCCCAGGCAGAGATTGAGGCAGCCACCGTATTTTGTGGTTAATCTTGTTGAAGACAGTTCGTTTTGGTGTTTCTGTGGTAGCTTCCAGCAATGTTGGTTGCTTGCTGCAATGTCAACATTAATTGTCACCGTGTGAGTTTGCAAAATCTGTCGTTGCGTACGCTTCCGGGTGCCCCAAGAGGTCACAGCAGATACTACTGTCGCGGTTAAATAAAATATTGCGAAAAAAGGAAGTCGCGAAACGCTTTGATCGCTTTGTTATCCCACACAAGACAATAACAAATATAGCATGTTGTGCTCCATCTACCGTTAAACTTCTTTCCACAATTTACCTGCATGCACGCGATAATTATCAATATAGGAGCAATGAAACTTTGTCGCACACACTTCGCGTTGTGCCGACCATGTGGTTGCTCCCGTCGCACCGAGACAGCGCGACGGAGCTCGTTTTCGCTGTCGCTCGTCGCCGTCCCTCGAAAATCGCGTGCATGTGTTTGGGCCTCTAGGCTCACGTTACTACGTTGAGCAATGCCGCCGTTATCGGCGTAACCCATAGAGCGAACGAGGACGAAAGAGAAGCAAAGAAAGACTGCCACAAGGAGTTTTCCACAATCCAGCGAGCCGAGGACGCCGCCAGGGCCCAAGTGCTCCTGGCTGACGCCTAGGCGTGGGATCCGCACCACCGAGGCCGCCGGATTCTTACGATAAAGTTTCTTCCTCTTCCTGCTCCACCATGAGAGCCAGCGAACCGCTGTGTTAGCATCTGTAGACTCTAGTATCTGAAATGCATCGTGACTGCTCACGCTTCTTGTGTCAGCGCAACGCATGCCACTCGCGCATGGGCACGAAAACGTGGCTTGGCTTGCGAGGCTTGGGAGAAGAAGACGTGCGTTGATTGAAGGGACAATTTGTGTGTGAAACGCACTAGCGGACCCTTAAGGGCCTTTTCTAGTCCGGCGCATCGTTCGCGTCAGCAAGCGGTGGCGGAAGTAGGGAACGCTAGAATCACCACGTTATTTTGACGCGAAAACCGAGCCATAGCATCCGAGATTACGCTCCGGCGGGTGTCTCTCCGGCCGTCTCAATCGCCGCGCTCCCCATAAAAAAACAAAAAAAAAATGCCCCCCACCTCCCCGAAGGGAATTGTGAGGAAATGCGAATGCATTTCTTGCGCCGACACCGACTTCTGCCATCGCCTTGAGAGGCGCCCTGCCAGCGAACGGTCGAGAGTGAGGCGCGAGCGGACGGGAGAGTGGGGCGCAGGGAGGAGAGAGAGCGAACGGCGAGAGAAGGAGTGGCGACGCACTGCACCTACACTCTCCTACACTCTCTCGCACCACATGCTCCGGTTGCTAGGGGCGAGGATAAGCGCGCGCGCCCGCAGCTGTTGCTATGGGTGAGGGAGTGAGAGTGGAGAGATAACACCTGCCGGCGCGCGGACAACGCCGGACAACGCCGGATGCCTGACATAGCCCGACTAAGAAATGCATTCGCATTTAAAAAAAAAAATGTAATGCAACTCGCGCGCCCGGCTACCGCGAGAGGGCGCGCTACGTCAGGATTCCGGCGGCAGCGGAGACCGCCGCAGAAAGCAGAGCGCACGGCATACCAGCGTGCACATTGGTGTTTTTTCGTGCACAAGGAATAATCAGCGCGAATCTTCTGAATGCACAGAAGACCAGTATCCTTTACTCTGTTACTGCATTTATTGTGGCCCAATTTACGATGGAAAGCACGGCAATTCCCCAATCTTTCTTTTTGATATAGATCATGGTAAGGACGTATCCATTAGTCTCTGGTAAAATTACTTTCTTTGTACTACAGTCCGTTTCATCTCGGCGCGAATACCTCACTTGGAGAAATATAGAGATGTTCTACATCCTTCTTTTCTCGCGACGTGTATGGGTGGAAACTGGGCTAGTTTTCGTCAGTGAAGCATATTGTCCTATCATGACCCATCACTTCACCATTTGATCGCGTACAGCTATTTATGAAGTGGTCAACCCAAGCATGAGTACAGTCTAGAGAGAAACAATACAATACAATACAGATTTATTTCCAGAAATACAAGGGTTCTGGGGGATACCATTGGCTAAAAGCTGTTCGAAAAACAGCTTGACTGGGCTGATGGTCCGTTACAATGCATACATGGCGGTTTTATGAAGAAAAATAACAACATTGTTAGAAGCTCAAAATCGATACGTTATTAACACAAAATGTACAAAACAAGATGTAAATATTATAACGAGATAATGAAAACAAAAACTTGATGCACAAGAAGACAGAAATATATGCAAGGGCTACAAGAAATAATACAGCATTGGCTCTGATAAATGAACACTGAAAACGATAATTTCGAAAGACAAGATATACGTTTAATAATCACATATTTACGAAATGCATCCGAAGTTCCTTCGCTGAACAACACTTGACATCTTCGTATTGATTTAAAATATGTGGCACGTTGTGCTGTAATGATTGTAGGCTATATTTATTGCGAAAATGTGGA
This sequence comes from Rhipicephalus appendiculatus, assembly GCA_030522465.1. NCBI lineage: Eukaryota > Metazoa > Arthropoda > Arachnida > Ixodida > Ixodidae > Rhipicephalus > Rhipicephalus appendiculatus. Next base: position 17,804 of record JALIZH010012962.1, read on the forward strand.
ACATACCACATGTTACTATTTCTGGTATTGGCGGAAATGACTATAGGTGTCAAAGATTCTGTAGATGCAAAAAAATGTTTGAAGGCAGTACTTGAGAAATAAAAAGAATGAAGCAGGCGAAAAGTGTAGAAATATTCTATTTTAATTATTCTATGATTTAGGAAAGCGGGCCGTGTTGTGTCCAAAAAACCCAGATTGTCGATGTGCCGAATCATCTTCTTTTGCAATGAAAATATTTTCATAATGTTTGTCTTTCCAGTAGTTGCCCACTCGAAACTACAGTAACTTAAATGGGAGGAAAATAAGGCATAATAAATGCTAAGTTTTGCTTTCGGTGGAAGCAGATACCTACATCTAGACAAAACACCTGTGATGGCAGACAGTTTTTTTTGAGATATTTTCTACATGTGTATCCAAGGTAAGGCGCGAAGAAAAGGCAACGCCTAGTAATTTATGTTCATCAACAATTTTCAGTTCTTGACCAGCAAACATTAAAGTTTGTGTGCAAGTCAAAGGTTTGTTTTTAGCGCGAAATAACATTAATTTAGTTTTCGTAGGATTTATTTTTAGGCAGTTAGCAATCGACCATGCAGATAGCTTTACAAGTAGATCGTTGCATTGTTCCATTAATTTCTGCGAATCCGGACCAGAAATAAGAAGGGTGGTGTCATCGGCGTATATGATAAATTCAACAGCTGTATCATTATTAGTAATGTCGTTAACGTAGAGGTTAAAAAGCAGCGGACCTAATACGCTACCTTGCGGCACGCCATTTAGTATGGGAAGAAAGCATGACTTTTCATCTTTTATGCAAACTGATTGTTCGCGATCACTTAGATAAGACTCGAATAATGTTAATGGAATACCTCTGAGGCCATTCTGCGATAATTTCCATCGTAAAAGTTTTGTGATTTATGCAATCGAATGCTTTGCTAAAATCAATAAAAAGTGCCAAAGTGAAAAGATTTCTTTCGATATTTTTTAGTACGTGTTCCTTGAGTGTGAGCAAAGCAGTTTCCGTTGACCTACCTTTACGAAAGCTGAACTGAGCAATAGACAGAATGTTGTGTCTGTCGAAAAAATTTGAAACACGACAAAAAATAACCTTTTCTAATCCTTTGGAAAATACCGGAATTATTGAAATCGGTCGGTAATTTGATGCATTATTTCTGTCACCTCCTTTAAAAAGTACAGTTACTCTACTCATTTTCATTTTATCTGGGAAAACCCCACTCTGTAAAGCCAGATTAAAGATGTGTGTTAAAGCTGGACTGATGTATTCTAAAACATACTTTACAGGCTTTATCTCTATATCGTCAATGTCGAGCGCTTTGCTATTCTTAAGATGCATAAATATGCTAAATACCTCATCTTCATTAGTGGGATTTAAAAATAAACTGTTTGAAGTGGAAAGAGACGACGACGTATCTGGAGACAACGCTGAAGATAACTGAGTGTTCCGGTCATGTTATTGAAGTAGGGTAATATTGCCGGAATATTGCGGCAGGCCTTTAATTAGCCGACCTACGTTTACGCCACACTTCGTTCATCGTGAAAGTGCGTGAGTTGTAATCGCCTCCTTTAAGATGCAAAGCATCTTATGCTCGGGGCTGTGTCCGTCCTTCCCGCGTCCCCCCGTCCCGTGTCCTGCGTCCCACGTCCGGTCGCTTTCATGAAGTAGGGAAGCAGGCCGCTATGCGAACCAGAACACTGTAGTACAATAAGGCCGTTGACGCCATTCCTTGATCTTGCTTGCATGTGCTTGCGGGGGGCTTTTTCCGTCCCTCCTTCTCTCGTCCCACACCCCCTCCCTCTCCTCTCATACGCTCCCCACCTTTCTCTCCTCTAGAAATCCTCTACTCTCCGGAGCGGCGCGCACGACAGGTGGTGGGACAGCTGCATACTGGTGGGACAGCTTGCATACGCAAGACCGACAATCAACGGCTACGAAGCGATCGTGTGCACTGAAGAGGCAGAACGTCCTGCCGGTGGTTTCGCCATATACGTTAAACACGCCATCTCCACGCAAAAGACTTAGATCTACCACCTGCCGGCCAAGGACACAACGGAGAGCACTCGGCCGTTAGACTCTACTTTGACAACGACCACAACATCGTAATCATGACAATGTATCTCGTACCCTACATCTCAAGAGGGGCCGTCGAATGGCACGGTACACACAGACATACAGACACGCGCCCTACGTGCATGCGGGTGATTTCAACGGTGATATGACGACGAACGATTGGCTGGTCCACCAAATGCTAGACGTGTACTCGTTGCGATGCATTTCCTACGACCATAAAAAACCGACCACCATTAGGGTAGACCTAATCTTACGCAAACTTCACAATGAAAACTCTGGAAAGCAACTCTTGATGTTACACTTCACCAACCACAAGGCCGTCGTCTTCAAAACACAATAAAGTTACACAATCTCCCGCTCAGCTAACCATCTCTCCGCTGCTTCGCATCCACACATAATTCCCTTTAGCGGGAGATGACGCAATTTTAGGGGCGAAGCTCCTCTTAGTCTAACCTTTGTCCTGCGTCAGGCGTAACCGGCAGTATCTCGTGATAATGATGACGATGACGCTGATGAACCATAAAGAATAAGCGCGTTCCAGACCACCTCTAGTTCCCATCGTGTGCACCGAGGAAGCAGAGCGTCCCGCAGGCGGTGTGGCCATCTATGTCAAGCAGAACACTGTAGTACAATAAGGCCGTCCACCAAAACTACAGTCACTAGAGTCATGGCCGAGAGCATAGAGGGGCAGCTTAGCAATGGCTAGGCAGGTGGTTTCTGTCGCCCTAGGTTGGCTCCATTCCTTGATCTTGCTTGGATGTGCTTGCGGGGGCTTAGTCCATCCCTCCTTCCCGTGTCCTACACCCCTCCAGAGCATGCGCGTCCCCTCCCCCCACTCTCTCCTCTCCAACGCTCACCCCCCTTTCTCTTCTCTAGCAATCCTCTACTGTACGGAGCGGCGCTCGCGTCCTACACCCCTCCAGAGCATGCGTGTCCCCTCCCCCCTCTCTCTCCTTTCCAACGCTCAGCCCCCTTTCTCTCCTCTAGGAATCCTCTACTCTACGGAGCGGCGCGCGTCCCCTCTCTCTCCTTTCCTACGCTCACCCCCTTTCTCTCCTCTAGGAATCCTCTACTCTACGGAGCGGCGTCCGCTTTCCACATCCCCACAGCGGATGTGCGTCCTCTCCTCCTCTCTCTCCTCTACGCTCACCCCCTCTCTCCCCTCTAGGAATCCTCTACGGAGCCATATAAGAACCCCTATTCCTCCACTTCACCGACCATAAAGCCGTTATAATGAAGGGGGCATCAGTGTTTCATGCATTGTCTTCATTGTTCAAATCTTGTCACCACAAAATGCATCAAAGCTTCACAAAGCAAGTTTCAACACTAAAAGAAGCAGGATACCCTGAATGGGTTATCACGAGGGCCTGCGAAAAAGTAGGCAAAGAAAGTAAATGTTGGGCAGAAGGAAACAGAAGGTAATTACACTACCACTCGAAAGAATGTAGCAGTAATTCCTTATGTGCATAGGCTGTCGCACGGGATTAAAAATGTGGGTAGTAGGTACCAAGCTGATGTTGTATTCAGCGTTGGCCACAAGTTGCGGCAGGTGTGTCCAGCTGTGCATAAGAAGTTAAACGGAGAAAAATACGACAAACGGCAAAACTGCGCGGTAAAATACAGGAATAAGGTTGTAGATTGCCGAACTAATGCAGTATAGAAAATTCCATGTTCCTGCAACAAGTTTTACATTGGGCAAACTAGTCGGTGCGTTAACACCAGGAATCTAGGAGCATGCACGTAATGTAAAAAACGGCACAGGTTCTCATTTGGCCATTCATTGTTAAAGAAGTGCTTGTCAACCTTCTTTTGATAAAACGGAAATCTTGCATTGCCACAGAGACTAGCGCTCACGGGAGATCATGGAGGCGTTCTACATGTAGCTGGAAGCTGATAATTGTATCAGCCAGCCTTCGTTAGCACTATCAGATGCAAGGTATCATACCTCACGGACAGCTTGCGTCACGTCCACGTCTCCTCAGCCACATAGCCTTTTGTTATTTCTTGTTTATTTTGTCACATTGAGCATGCGCGATGGTTGTTTCTGTTTTTTCTTATGTTTTCCAGATGCTATTATTCCGCTTCTTTTCGGAATAAAATTTAGTTGCGAGTCAGCGCTGCAGTCTGTCTTTTCTATTCTCGTCCTCGTTTTTGTCGCGCGAATTTTCGTTCAAGATCCGGTAGTTCGTTGGACAGCGGTGTTGTGTGGAAACGTCACGAACGGTAAGATTTTTTTCCCAGTTATCGTGGTTTGGTACGATATACATTGATATCATGTAGGCTAGAGTACGATGGAATCGCTCTGTCAGGCCATTTGTTTGTGGGTGGTAGGCTGATGTCGTCTTATGAACTGTGCCACAAGTTTTTAGGAGTTCTTCAAGAATAGTGGATAATAACGACCTTGCCTCGATCACTGAACAACACGCGTGGTGCACCATGACGCAACACAATGGCTTCCAAAAAAGAAGGCGGCAACGTCTGACGCAGACCTAGTGCGTAGAGGAGTAGTCTCTGCGTACCGTGTGAGATGATCGACGGCTTTGACGATCCACCGATTGCCTGATGGCGTTACGGGAAGTGGTCCGACCAGGTCTATTCCGACCGTGGCAAAAGGTGTTTCGGGACATAGGATGGGTTGTAACTGGCCAGCAGGAGGTGAAGTTGGTTGTTTCCGACGTTGACAAAGTGTGCAAGAAGGGACAAACTTGGTCACAAAGATAGAAAGGCCAGGCCAGAAGAAACGGGTCCTAACGCGGTTGTATGTCTTGTGAAAACCCAAGTGGCCAGCAGATGGATCGTCGTGCAGGGCTTCGAGAACTTGTGTACACAGCGAACGGGGAAGTACTGGCACCCACCGATGCCTATAAGTATTGTAAGTATAGCGCTGCAGCACATTGTTCTCGAGCTTGAACTGCCTTAGCTGACGACGTCGTATGGCATTGGGTGGAGAAGGCGTGCCTTTGAGGTATCCGATGATGCGGTTACAATAGGGGTCTTCACGTTGACACGCGGCAAACTGAGCGCAGCGGTTGGAAGATAGCGACTCAGCAACTGCCAGGGGAATGAAGATGAAGCCGCTTGATCACCTGTGGGGCAATGAGGGTGCGCGGTCGGAGATGAAAGTGGCAGAGGGCAGCGAGAGAGAGCGTCGGCATCCTGACGCTTTTGGCAGACTTGTACACAACGTCAAAAGTGTACCCTTGTAAACGAAGTATTCCGCGACCGAGGCACCCAGACGAATTTTTCAGTGAGGACAACCAGCACAAAGCGTGATGATCGGTAACCATTGTGAAGTGGCGCCCATAAAGGTATGGTCGAAATTTCTGTATGGCCCAAACTACAGCGAGGCATTCCTGTTCTGTTATCGAGTAGTTATGCTCCGCAGGTGTTAGTGCGCGACTGGCATATGCAACTACTCGCTCGCGTGAAATGTCGTCGCGCTGGAGGAGGACAGCACCGATTCCATGGCCGCTGGCATCTGTGTGGAGAAAAGTGGGTGCACTCTCGTCGAAGTGACGCAGGACGGGGTCTGATGTTAACGCACGTTTAAGGGCTTGGAAAGCACACTCGCACTCATCAGTCCATACTGTCACGTGGTCGTGACGTCGACGAAGGCAGCAGGCGACGTGTCCAAGATGAAACTGTTTATTAGGCCGAACTTGTGGCCGGTAAACGGAAAGTAAGATTACAGCAATACACGCTGGCACTGATAGCGGCGAACCGAGCGTCGGCCGTCGATCAACTGACGAGCGGTGAAGCGCGCCGGCATTTATAAGCGTAGCATCGAATATTCCAGCCTTATCGCTCGTTGTTGCGCAAGCTCTGGAATAAGCTCGAGTGTTCGCGCTTCGCGCGCAATCTTAACAAAATGATCTATAACAATCGCGAAGCTTCTCGAGCAAAGAGGCGCGGTTTGCGATGAGCGTTGCTCACAGTCTTTGTGGGCGACAACCGAATACAGTAACTGTGAAAATTAGAAACGCGCGTGGCAATACGAAGGCCGTTCCCGACGTCAGAAACTTGTGTAATGGCCCCGCAATGGCAGCAAAGTGACTGATGAAGCGGCGGAAGGAAGACGCCAGGGCAAGGAAACTTCGCAAATGTTTTTGATTGTCTGGGCGAGGGAAACGAATCACGGCAGCAATCTTGTCCGGGTCGGGTCTAACGCCACCTTTGCTGACAATATATATAATGCCCCCATGACACAATTAAAAGCCGCTTGGTCTGACCGCCAAAAAAGACAACGAGATGGTCTGAGAAAACATACGAGGAGTGTCGATCAAAAGATTTTGTGCGTCTTTATCCGTGACAAATTGGTAGACAGGCTGTACACTTCTATGCACTCTGACCTCCACGAAGATCGCGACACACCGGTGCAACTCCATCGGAAGTAGACTACCTACGCAAAAGCCGGTGGCTTCAAGGACTGCCTCCGGAGTAGGGCCCGCAACATCTGCCGAGAACGCCGACCACAGCCGCAAGTCAGACACTGCAGGCATACGGTACAGGACAGCTGCCTCTTTGCGTCACTGTTTTTCAATATTTCAACATGCCGCGCGGCAATGTGTATATATATATATATATATATATATATATATATATATATATATATATATATATATATATATATATATATATATTGTAAGGAATAAAAGAGACAGAGACAGCACCCTTGCTGCGGGCCGGCTGTTCTTTATCTGCCTCGTCTTTCTCTGCTTCGTTCCAGCAGCCCGCGCGCCCTAACATCGGTGTCTTTCTTTGTCATAACACTCGGCCATGACTGCAGAGCGCGCGGAGCTGCCGACAGTGTCTCTGGTGGGCGGCTTTGGCTGCATCGCAGTGGTCGGTCCTGGCCACGCTGCGACTGGGCTGGTCGATCTGCGGTAGATGGGTCTGGTGGGCGACCCTGGCTAACTCGCAGAGGTCGGTCTCGGCCATGCTGCAACTTGACTGGTGGATCAGCGATGAGTGGGTGTGGTGGGCGACCCTCGCTAACTCGCAGTGGTCGGTCTCGGTCACGAAGAGACTTTCTGGGGGCAGCTGCCAACCGTGCATCTGGCAGCCGACTTCGACTGTGTCGCGTAGTAAGTGGTGGACGCGGCATGCTCGAAGAACGTTGCCGGAATAACATCTGAGGCGGCACAGCGGGTGGCATAGTTTCACAACGCTTCTTTTCCGCTTGTTTGAGAAAGTCGGTCACATTTCCATTATCGTCAACTCCGGGATGACGGTCACGACCTTGGTCAGCAAAATGAGCAGATACAACCTTCCCGTTAGTATCGGGGGGGCTCATCGCTCATTCTCCTCTTCTTCATCGCCCGGAAGCTCTGGAGGTGTCCGGGCGGCATACTGGGTGGCCTGGCTGAGGAGTCTATCACAGGCTTCGCAGGCGTTGATGGTACATCAAGAGGCATTACCTTGGGCCTGTCCGGGAGAACCCCTCTCACTCGATGGAAGGTGGCTCGAGTGTCAATGGCTGCTGTCGAATCTGTGGAAGCGGCTCCGGTGGGTCTGCGAGCACAGTGGTGTGTGTCAAGGGCTCCTCCGGTACCTCCGCGAGGGGCTGGCTGGGCACGAGAGGTACGGGCACCTGCGCGAAGGTGTTCGTGGTCTCTGGCAACGTCACGGAGTTCGAGATCCCTGGCGGAGAACCCTGCTCGCGGCCGGTGTCGCTGTCTGACCAGCGGCCTTCTGCGTTACTATCGTTGTGGTGGTGGCTGCGGGTATGTTCAGCGCCGAGGTTGTCTCCCTCAAGAAATTCACCATCGAGAACAGTGATGGATGCCTTGGGCTCTTCGGGTGCCATCACCGTAGGCGCGTCAAGCACGACAGGAGCTGATGTCTGTGTGCGCTTTAGCAAAGGCAAATCTGGGGCCGTCACCCCCATCTGCTCTGGACGAGGAGTGATCTTGGCCTCTCTCAGTGATGTTATCGCGTCGTCTACCGGAGCAGAGGCGGAGACCACCACGGAGCGCAGGAGCGGCGTCCGACTTCGATTTTAGGGCTGCCCGAGAAGCTCTCTGTCGTGGGGCTGGAGGGCACCGATGGCGCATCGTGCTGGTGCCGCACATGAGGTCGATGGTCGAGGGAGGTCACGTTGGTAAAGGGCACAGCTGCAGCATCTAAGCGCTGCGCCTCACGAGCTTGATCTCCGGTGGAGGGCAGGTTTGGGGACGCCCGAGCTACGCCGTCGAGGTGGTGTGCCTCACAGGCCCCATCCACGGTCGAGGGTGGCCCTGAGGAGATAGGGTCACAGGCATGGGAAAGAGGACGAAAAAGACTTGTGATTTTTGCGCACCATTCCGTCCAAGATGGCTGCCTGACGCCTTCATAGGCATGCCATGCCTTGGCGGCATCACGAAGGTGGTCAATGGCAATCAGCCACTTTCGATATTCCGGCCAGGAATGGAGGGTGCCGAGAGAATTGATGGTCTCGATTCACAGGAAAACGTCGTCCTGGAAGCCGCGGAACACCGGCACTGCCCAAAGAGCCGACGATAGTAAAGCGGCAGGCGAGTACCCGGAGTTCAGCGACGACCCGTTGTGGAGCTGACGAGATAGTTCCATGAGAACACGCAAGAGTTCCGAGCCGCAGTCGGTGGAGGCGCCCGACGAACCCTGGGCGGGGTTCGCGGAGTGCGCGGCGGTTCCTGTACTCACGGTGGCTGAAACCATGATCCAGGACGCGTGGACGGCGTCCCTTGTCGTGAACACAGCGTCACTGCAGTGGTGTGGAGCCGTTGAGGAGGCCTAGACGCCGTCCCCGAACGGTGGTTGCAGTGGCGGCAGGCGAGCAGGTGCCGAGGAGGCCTGGACGCCGTCCTCAAGCTGCACTTACTGCTGGTGCACGTTGGTGACTGCCATGGACGAAGAAGCGTAGACGTAGCACTTCGTCTTCGTCGACTGCGCCATTGTAAGGAATAAAAGAGACACAGAGACAGCACCCTTGCTGCGGGCCGGCTGTTCTTTATCTGCCTCGTCTTTCTCTGCTTCGTTCCAGCTGCCCGCGCGCCCTAACATCGGTGTCTTTCTTTGTCATAACAATATATATATATATATATATATATATATATATATATATATATATATATATATATATATTGAAGGGATAACATAGGACCCGGAAGCAACAGTTCAAAAAATATATCAAGCACGTAGGAAAAATTGTTCTGGGAAGGACTGGCGTTTCGGCCGCGGGACCGGCCTTCGTCGGAGTGGACGAAGGCCGGTCCCGCGGCCGAAACGTCAGTCCTTCCCAGAACAATTTTTCCTACGTGCTTGATATATTTTTTTGAACTATATATATATACATATATATATAATTGCAGGGAACAACTTCTAGGACGCCTGGTAAATAATATGAATAAAAAGAAGTAGACACACGTCGAAAAACACAATGGTTTCTTTACATTTCGCCCGTGGGACCAGCCTTCATCAGAATAACAGAAGTGACAGTGGTACTACAGCATATAAGCGCATACGTTTCGTTTCCAATGATTACGTGAGCACAAACAGAGAAAAAAGGAACAACGATAAAAAGAACAAACTATCAGCACCATCACTGCTATCCATACGCACTGCGCATGCTGCCATCTGACTGATAATCAATTTCCTTGCCAGTCAATGCAACTGAAGACCTGCTCACGCACACGCTGCCGAACCTTGCTATTTTTAACACGTCCGAGATTTCTCGTGACAACTGGTCCCGATAACGCTTGACAACCGTGCAACGTTGATGGAGCGCTGACTTACAACGCTTTGTTGTAAGTCAGCGCTGTTATTTCTGTCCTTTTTCTGGCGCTCTGTCTTTTGCGCTGTTTTGTTTCCGCCGACACTAACTGTTGTTTTTTTATGAAACACCTCAAGGATGACTTTCATTGGCAATCGATAAAACGGGTCTAGTGGAGTGTAAAATTAAACATGCAACACTCTGACGGCTGCTCTCGTGTAGTTTTAGTTGCCATTTGACTAAGTCTTAACGATAGGATGACATCAAATAATAGATGATCAAAGAGTGACTGACGCTTCATTATCTGGCAGTTTATTTGAGACACAGTAAAATCACTAGGAAATATAAATTTAGACATCATTGCATAACAATCCGTGCATTCGTGTAACTGGCTTTTCATGTCCGTATCGCAGAAGGAACTGCCATGAACGCTGCATACGGTGACAGCAAGAAATGCGAAATGGAGTTTAAAACAAACAGAATCATTTTCAGCAAAGGGTATCGCTAAATACGGGATTTCTTTGATTAAATGACCACGCCTCCTCTTCCTAAGGCAGTCTATGCGGGTGTTAGCGATTTTTGGAGGAGTTATGTCATGATCTGTGATATCAGCTGTTAGCCAAGTTTTTACTAGAGTTAGAAAGTCCAGCTCATATGTTTGAATCCAGGCTTCGAGGCATTCTTTTTTTATTGTATGACAGGCAGTTCTATTCATAACGATAAGTTCGAGCATACCTTGGTTTTGAGACTGAAGGTTCTAATAATAGGCGAATAGCGGGAAAGACAAGGAATAAAAAACACACAACCACTCGTAGCTCAACCACTCAAATTTTTCATTCACCTTTTTCTTAAAGGTCCTAAGGGTGTGCTGAATATGTTAAAAGGCCGCCACCATTACCGGACGGGCTTTTAATTAAAACATTTTCAGCACCTCCGGACAATTAATAAATAGGGGGATGAAAATGTTCGAAATCCCTCCGGAAATGGTGACTTAAGTGTCATTTATGCGCACGATATTGAATCATCTCTATCGCTTACAGCTAGAATACATCATTTCATCATGCAAACCAGTGATGAACGATCACGCATCGGCCTATACCTGATACATCATAAAAACACCTTCTGTAAATTATACCTTAATTATGTCGTTAAATATTATTAAGACCATGTGTATTACTTATCAGAAGCCAAACACAACGCGCCAGTACTGCATTGCAAGCCATCGACTACATTATAATTCTGCCTCTTAGGATTATGAAGCGGTTGAATATAACCTGCCCTATATGATCCAGGGGGGGAAGATACCGTTCCATAAAATTAGCATTATTGCCCTTTTTGACGTTCTACACAGCAGAATTACCAAAACAAGTGTCAAGCTGTTGTATGACTTGCATTATTCGCCGCCGAAAAGCCCCCCGCTGGAACGTTGCGCTGACGTGCTATGCAGTGAAGGCGAGGCAAAGGCAAACTTCCTACCACGTTGTAGTTGTTCAGTTGGAAAATTTTTTTTCTCCCTTAAAACAAAAACTACTCTTTTGAAACACTTTGTATATCTTGCCAATTAATCATGCTGTGTAACCATATATAAGCCATATTTTTACTTGGACCGCTACATTGAGAAAATGAAGCCACAATATTAGTCAAAATGCTATCTTTTCCAACTTTGTCACAATATTGTGGCAATGTTTTTGCTTCATACGCTCCCAAAGCATTTACATCATTTATTATATGAACCCGTGAAACACATAATGTGAATATATTACTCGCGAAGCAAATCTGTGCTTTTTATAAAATTACGCTAAACATGCAGCATATTGCAATTTTTCTGCAATGCCAAAAATAAAGAAAGTTAATACAAAAATGAATAAACTATCATATTCATGAAAGATCAACGCCTTGAGATTATGGAAAAAATTGTTTCGTTGTAATTGCTCCTACCAGTAATATTATATAAATTATTTAGCCCGACACATCTTCACCTGGGTTCACAAAGTTCGAAGCGCCCTCTAGGCAACACAAAATTTTTTTTGCGAAAAATAACGCCTCAATCAGTACTTCTCACATTCACATTACCTGTAAAATTTTTTTCAGCATGATCGGAGATAGTCGGAAATTGACCTGGTACACTTGATATGAAATGACCCATATATGTATACATATATATATATATATATATATATATATATATATATATATATATATATATATATATATATATATATATATATATATATATATATATATATATATATATATAAAGAAGTTTTTCTGGCTACCGTAATAAAAATTTTGAAAAGCTTCGAGAGTACGGCAATATAGCAAACAAAACAAATATTTATTTTATGCTAACAGTTTCGCCCGGGCGGTCAAGGCTTTTTCGGTGGATATATATATATATATATATATATATATATATATATATATATATACAGTGAGCTCTCACTTGAACAAACGTCGGTTTAACGACTATTGCAGATTACGAGCTTTTAGAAAATCCCCGGCGGTTTTTCTATGCATTCTAAGCAAAAGTCTTTCAGTTAAACGAACTTCCGAAGAGTGAGCACTTCATTACAATGAACTTGAACTGCGGACCCAGGCTCATTTAATAGATCAATTCCATGAAGTGTCGCTCTCTGTAGCACTGGCGTAGCCGAGGCGTGCCGCGCCCTTATCGCCCATACATCGGCGGAGGTGCAACATCGCTTGTGCATGCAGTGCCTCCGAGGCAAAGCGGCCGATCGGTATACGAAAACGAGCCACCTGCGCTCCAGTACCTGCGCAGGGCTATCAGAATTGGAAATTGTTTCCAGTGTTCATCCGAAACTGCAAGATGAAGAGTGTGACGAAGTTGTAGCCTAATGGCTGAGGTAGGTTCAAATCCCGTGTCTCTAGCCGCGGCTGTAGGATATATTAGAAAGTTGGAGACTTCATATCAAAGCTACAATCTGTGCCAGAGGCAGTGCCCAGATATATAGACTCTCTGGAAAGCTTTTTCTGGTCTTGCATAATAAGGACCCCAATCCAAATTAAGATTACAGAATTGTTTTTCAAAATGAATAGCATTTCACACGCTTGACTTTATTTCCGCTGTGCCCAATGTTGTTCTGTATTCTAGTGAATATTTGAACTTTCAGTTAAGTGGTGTATGTCCTTGAGTCCCTGGATGTTCACTCAAGAGAGAGTTCACTGTATATATATATATATATATATATATATATATATATATATATATATATATATATATATATATATATATATATATATATATATATATATATATATATATATATCTTCTTCAGACCCCGCGTACATTAAAATGCACATTTGTTGTTTTCCGGTTTTGGACATTCCCGCCACTATTAAAGCCAAAATTCTTGGTGCAATCGCATTCTCAATCATGTGGTGTCATCTGGTCAGCATTACAGGAAGCACACTACAGTGTAAGCCATGTTTGCCCACTTTGAAACATGGCGGAATCATCGTTTCCGACGTTCTGCCGACAGCGTCCAACAAAGTCCCAAATCACTCAATAATCATGGAGTCAAATTTTTTAATTGTTGTTTCAATCTACTTAGGAAGGGTTTAGAAATAACTTCCGTGCGTCATGTAACCTTACAGGCGAATTTTTTTTGTTATCAGAAGCCGTTTTTCTTCAAATGTGCATTTTAATGCACAATCGGTCTCAATATGTTCTTTGCGTGGATACTCATGCCAGGCTCATGCGGTTGGTATTAAGCTTTTTGGCATTAAGCTTTGGCGTATGTTTCATCTAGGAATCTTTGATGAAAAGGTGGAACGTGTTCTCAAGACAATAATCAGTAATGACACATCGGACCTCAAATTGGCTGACGATGAGGATGTTCTTTGCCCATTACCTAATTGTCGAAAAGCAGGTGTGGTGCCGAATTTGAACTTGAGCCACCCCAAAAGCTGATGAAAGCCAAGGTGCCTCCTGAGCCAAGAACTGCTTGACAAAGCCACATGCCAGAGCTTGTAAATCAGGTATCTTCCTTGAGATACCGAAACTCAGGATGTTCTCAGAGAACAAAGTTACGGTGTAGCATATTCCTGAGCCTCACATGTACGCGAAACTGCTACAAACAGTTTCACAACAGCCTAGAGTGCTTTCCACGAGCCAATGCAAAATTTTGTTATAGACGAGTGTTCTTCGTTTCCTGCGCATTAAGACCCAGTGTGCATTATAATGCACACACTGGCGTGCAAAAGATGTTAGCCGTAGAGGCGCCAATTTATTCTCGTGTAATAAAGTATGCGTATGCATTCCAAAAATCTGTTTTGATTTCACCTGTGTGGTCACTAACTGACTGGGGTCTGAGGAGAATATATATATATATATATATATATATATATATATATATAAGCGAGGAAGCAGTTCAATGGCTCTGGTGATAAATGTAGTCGAAAAAGAGAGCACGACAAACGTACGAATCGCAAATTTTACTAACGTTTCGGCAGGAGGACCTGCGTTCGTCAGAGTAAAATCTATATATATATATATATATATATATATATATATATATATATATATATATATATATATATATATAGCCAAGAAATGAAGGAGCACACATACAAAAAATTGAATATTTTTTACTGGTTAACGTTGACGAAGGCCGTGGCACGGCCGAAACGTTAACCAGTAAAAAATATTCAATTTTCGTAAGTGTGATCCTTCATTTCTTGAATATATGTGCACCGGACCCACACAACTTTCTTGTGAATCATATATATATATATATATATATATATATATATATATATATATATACCATTGGGAAGGGATTTATGGAATGACTCGGAAGAGTTGAAAAGGTGACGTGGTCGTGGTGCAACACGCTACACTTTAGAATATTTGGGCAGCGATGGCCGCATATCGGAGTTCCTGTTGCGAGAAGGGCCGAAGAAACCCAAGGATGGAGAAATGAGTTTAATCGACAGGGAACTACTTCGTAGAACACAAGCGGCGCACAGCAACGATGCATCACAGATATCAAACAATGGGCTAAGGAGCTCGGCGATGACATAAAAGCTACCACAATGATAGCGCCACCTGAATCTAGCTCTGAGGCATGAGACTGCATACTTCTACCCACGTGACAAGTTAATCAATCTCTTCAAAATAGACACAAAGGTCAGAAGCCTAACAAAATTGTGAAAGCACACAGCGCTACTCAACGAAGGAACGAAGATTATGCTACGCACTCGAGCACAGAAAAATGGATGCAACAGGCTAATATAATTTGATAGAGGGGCGCCGATGAGGATTTTCTCAGATTTAGAGAAGAAGTACGCGACACAGGCAACGCCTTGAAAGCGAGCTAGTTGCAAATAGAATAAAAAGGCAAAATTAGACTGCCCTAGCTACAAAAGTTCAACACCAAATCAGCCCAAAAACGAGACGGTATAGCCAACAAGACTCTCATAAAAATCAACGGTGAATTGATCGCCGAACTGAATACGTGAAATAGTGCTAAATTAAGGAAGAAGTGCTAGCTCAGCGGAAGAGACGGAAACTATCATTCGAAACACTGATAAGAAGCTTGAGATCGACCACCTCAGACCGATCTCCGTAACATCTTTGGTTGGAAAATAACTGGAGCACGTAATTTTAAACACAGGTGACAACTTCCTAAAGGATAACAACAAATGCGCTCACACACTGATAATTAATCATCCCAGAAAATTATCAACACATCAAATTATGCATTGGATTTGCCATTATGAAATGCACTCTGCAAAGACCATCTTGGGCCTTGCTCTTGAAAAGTGCTTTGAAAACGTCAACAACGCCACCAAGCAAAAAACGACGACCGGATAACTGATGTAAAAATGTATTAATGATTCGCGTTTACGAATGGTATAGGACATATACCCGACAATAAGCTTAGTAAGGACAAAGTAAAAATAACTGCCAGGGTAATGAATGAAAATAATTAGGTGGTGGTAAGCGTGCATCAGAACTAGAGAAATAGGCTGGTTAGTCCTATAGGACTAAGTGGTTAGTCCTATACGACTTCTTACTATGTGTCCACCAAACCCCAAGTACCCATATTCTCTATACTTTGCAAACCTGGTACATAGTACGTGTCTATAGCCATATATGACGGCTCAGTAAATATAAGTACATTTGATATGACCTGAAGGAACATTTTCAGTCTTGCTCATTTTCGTCTATCCTACGTCCAAACATTCATTCACTTTCAAATCTACCCCGCAAAAACAAAAGAACAGGGTACGAAATGCATATAGGTGAGAGAAAGAGCAGCCGGGGATTTCCGTTTGTCATGCTTCTCTTAAAAACGAAGTTTAAAAATTCGAACACAACCGGCGATACATTGAATAAAACGCTTCCATATGTAGCGGAAAAGAGCTAAAATACATTGTTATGCTAAATTTCTAACGCAGTGGAGAAGGAAACTTAAAATTTGACTGCAGTGTAATCCTACATGCACTGGTCTGGGCGCAGTCAAAAATGAATAAAAATAATTGCGTTTATATTTTGTAATGTGCTTTGTATGAATGTAAAGCCTGAAGACATTTTTCGCGTTGCTTGCCAAAGCATAAGAATGTTTATATGAATACAAAACGTGAGTTGTGTTTTCTGAATGCTGTTTTGCCCGTCACAAGCTGTGGAAACTATCGCAGATCGGTTACCTAGGGTGTCCAAAACAGTATAAATGCTTCCCTTATCAGTTCTTTACGTAGCATATACGTCGGCATCGCTGTCACTACTTGTCGACGTCAGATTGGAAAATATGCCTTCATCAGAATTTTTGTTCGCTTAATAGATATCTCTGTTTGAAAAGCACGTTCTCTTTCTGTGGTCAGTTAAAGAAAAAGAAAAAAAAGATAAATGGACGGAAGTGCGAAACCAAGCTCTGCAATAAAGTAATGCAGTGAAAGTGATATCTGCAGACCATTCTAACGTTCAGTTACAGAACAGCCAACGAGAAATATTCTTTTTTTCAATAAACAGGAAAAATCACAATATATTTTGTCTGCAAATGAAGCAAACTGTACAGAGCTGGCCCAAAACGTATTAAAAATTACTGAGCTTCTGAGGCTTTCAAGTAGCGCAGTTTGCCGACTAAACAATATATTTTCTATCTTGTAAATAACTCGTGGCTCCAGTGGTAAAATGGGTTAAAAAAAGAAAGCACACTCTAATAACTAATAATGAGCTACTACTGTACACATGTACAACAAAAGGCATCCAGAGTGACACTGGCTTTGATTCACGCCCTTCCAACATACACTGCCTTGCAACCGATAAATGCATAAGGTTGGAAAAGCTCCTGAAATTCTTTTGCAAATAAAACATGCAATATATATTAAGGCATAATAAATCTTCGAAATAATACAAATATAATTTACAGTAACCGCGATTCATTGATACGATTTACTTGCCTGCAACGTGAGAACTGCTGATTCCAGAGAATACTCTTCAAGTGAGGTGTGTGCTCTATCTTTCCTGCTTAGCTGCTGCTTTTCCGAGCCCTGTCGTCTTCAGCATGCCACTCCGCTTCTCGCCTCTTATAGCTAAGCGATAAACATGCCCTAACAAAACAAAGGAACAAAAGTGAAGTTACAAGCAGTTATCTTTGTGTGCTATATTGCTTACCCATTTATTTCTTCCATAGAAGTAGACGTGTTGCACGGCTTGAAAATTCCTACATCATATCTGGACATTTTTCAGCAATTCACCGAGATTGTGTTGCTGAGAGGGAATAGTTGGGTTTGCAGATAGAAATGAATAATAATAATAATAATAATAATAATAATAATAATAATAATAAAAATAATAATAATAATAATAATAATAATAATAATAATAATAATAATTTGTTCCAGCCTCAAGAAATACTGGTACAGAGGAGCGGCTCAAAAAGCTGTCATGAACAGTGTGACTGAGCCGATACTATGCAACAGCGACGTTCAATACAAATACATCAGATACAATTACGGCTTCATGTTTCGTAAGAGAGAAAAGAGGCACATCACATAGAAACTGACAAGAACAAAAACAGTCCTATCCACACTTATGTGCAGGCAGCACAAACCGCTAGCTCAGGATAAACATACTTCTGCACATTTAAGGTCATTAAATGTGAAATAAGAGCGTAAATGATAAAATAATACCATGGTCCTTCAATACTTTTTTTCTGGTCATGAAACTCCCGCGAAAGTTTCATATAGGGACAAAAGTGGCCACCAGAGGCGCCACCGTAAGCAGGAGGGCATCGATCGGCCGCGCTTGGCAGGGCTGTAGCGCGTTCGCGGAAGCGTTTCCCATCAAATACACTTCTTCAGATGTTTTCCTTCTCCGTGTTCTCGCTAACAAATCATAGCAGCTATTAGAATTGTCAAAGTGGCCTATGATGCGCGTTGTCAAATTGCCTAAGTCCTTGATTGCTGGCAATGTTTTACCTGAGTCCGTCTCGATTTCTCGATTCCTGCATAGTCGCTTTCGGGCTTAAACCGAACACTGTGACTGGTTCTAGATGACTGAAAGGTTAACATATTTTGCGCTAGAGATTGCGGAGCAGCCGTGCTCTGGCTGCACGTAACGTTCATTTTCGGAATAATTGTCACTTTATTCTATAGGGCATCACGAAGCAGCCAATAGAAGTTCGCGTGCCAATAAACAAATCTGTATATCAGGGTGACTTGGCATTAATAGCCTTGAAGAACCTCTTGAGAGATATCATTAGTGAAACATAGCTGAAAAATTAAAAGCTCAGAATGAGACACCACAAGACAGAGAGGGATGCTCAAGTTGTGTTCTTTTCTTTTTTTCTTTGATGTCATAATTCGCGCCCTTGATTTTAAAAATTAAAAAATGAGATGAAACTGTTGTGAGCTGCTAGATATAGGCACTACGTGCTATTTCGAAGCGAAAGCTTTTGATTTTACGCATGCAGATTTGATAACGCAGCCGAGTTTGAGCACAGGCACATAGAGTTTATTCAAATCTGCGTTTCATAAACTGTGGATGAAAGTTGGGAGATGGAGTGAACGACACAACAAAAATCACTGAAAAAATTTATGCCCCTGGTTTCCTCCCTCCTTTGGCCGGGCAGGATAAACGACGTCCGCCAGCACGAAACAGTTTGTTTTGCTCATGCGTAAGAAAATGCAGACGGCACTTAATAAAAAAGTGCACAACTTCTGCCGTAGTGCTCACGAAATGTGTTCCACAGCCAACACTGGCCGAAAAAGTGCGGTCGTCCAGCAGGATGTTCTCAACAATGTTCATGTAAACACTGGCACAGGCTATTTTGTCCACTGTGCACATTTCCACATGTTCTTCCACAATTTGCAAGAGCCGCAATAATTTCACCGATGGCACTTGCAAAAATCCTCTTGTCTTGATTTGAGTCAATGCAGTTGGCTCTCGGGTAGTGAGCGGGTAGGATACTTGCAAGCTTTGTGCCAGACTTACCATCGATTTCTTCGTCAGCTGCACTGGAGACGTCTGCATTCGCGACTGTCACATCACAATCCGGAGAAAGCTCTCGCGGCCTTTTTAGAGGTGGGCCCTTCGTTGCACACGAACGCTGTTTTGGTTTGGAGAGGTAAGAAGGCAAACCTTCAAAAATCCTTGGTACGGCGTCTTCCACCAGTCTCGGTCGTTCTCGGGGCAGCGAAACGATGTCTCCGTTCACTGTGCACACGTCCGTACGTACAATGTCACTGGCGTCGAAATGTTTTTCACACACGCGAGCGTACTTTGAGTCGAACGAAAATCCGGCAGTCTCCTGTCGCGGGATCGCACGTTTCCACCTGTCGCGTTGTTCTGCGTTGGCTGGTAAACAGAACAGGGAAACTTTTTCGACGGTGCCCTTGTATACAGAATGACAGCCTGGCACGTAGCAGGTGTTGGGCATCGCTGTCAACACGATGCGACCCCGAAAAGCAAAAAAGGGGGGGCGATCAGCACGACCACCACCACTCCGGGCCAACAGTCCGCTAATGGCGGCCAGCAGAGCAGCCGGCCGAGCCGGCTTCCTCGTCCCCCCTGCTAGCTACGCCAGCGCCGCGGCGCGGAAAGTGCGGGCGGTATATGAAGCTCTCCCATTCAGTGACGCGGGAGTTTCATGACCAGAAAAAAGTATTGAAGGACCATGATAATACTGAAAAATGGCGAAGGGCTGCTTAATCACATCGCCACGGTCATAGAGTATTCATGTTCACTAAACACCATAACACCGCGGCAATCACTCTCTTCAAAACACAAAACCTAAAAATCGGAACCGGACACAAATAGATATGCTCATTCAAAGCATGCATTGCTTCTGATGTATCATGCATCGCTGCTGAGACGCACTTTACTATCAGTCGGCAAATAGCTGACCAAATTATGGTCTTTTCCGTTGCCTACAACGTCATACTACGAGCATGAGGGACATATGCTAGCTATAAGAATAAGCACCATTACTGTGAGGAACCGTTGCAAAGTGAAATGGTAGCCCGCAAGCTGACACCTCTGCCCCTCTCAGCGAGATCGGTGACGTCCCACGTGACACCGACCAGCGGTGTTGGTTCAACATCATTCAGGATTCTATTATTGCGATAGCAATTATATGCACACTCTCGGCTGGTTTCGCCGTCACCATCGCCTTCATGTCGCGTATATGTATCTATATATTTAAAAAAGCCACAAAGAAAAATAATTCAGAAAAATGTTTCTGACGCGTGGCATTGAACGAGGGACCTCTTGCTTTGCAGCGCTAACCGCTGAGCCACGAAAGCGTACGTCCTTCAACATTTAAAGGACGAGCTATTTATACACAGCGAGTTCTCAACGTGTTTTCAGCATTACCAGCGAGTTGGCGCAAAGGGCGCGCTCGGCGAGCTCGGCCCGGTCATAGCTCGGCGCCCCTCTCGTCGCGACGCCCGCGATCATGCGCTCGCGCCCTTTACCCTGTGGGGGGTATACGCCCGTTCGGCGCATACCAAAACTCGCATGCGTCTGCGTTGTTGTCAGTAAGGAAAAAGTCGGAGTGAGGGAAGGAATCTCGCGCCATTCTGAAGAAAAGGATACGGCTGTTATTTCATAATTTCTTTAGAAAATAAAGGATATCTTGAAGGCATGGCACTTTTAAATGCGAAGCATTTCTTTGCGTACTGCAGGTGCATTTAGAGTATCTATCTATCTATCTATCTATCTATCTATCTATCTATCTATCTATCTATCTATCTATCTATCTATCTATCTATCTATCTATCTATCTATCTATCTATCTATCTATCTATCTATCTATCTATCTATCTATCTATCTATCTATCTATCTATCTATCTACCTATCTGCGTCTGGGCGCGCTCTTGTGGTCATCTCGTTAATTTTGCACATACCAAAACTCGCATGCTTCCGCATTGTTGTCAGTAAGGGAAAAGTCGGAGTGAGGGAAGAAAGATCGCGCCATCCTCAAGAAAAGGATACGGTTGTTATTTCAGAATTTCTTTATTAAGTAAAGGATATCTTGAAGGCAGAGCACTTTTGAATGCAAAGCATTTCTTTGCGTACTGCAGGAACTTTTAGAGTATCTATCTATCTATCTATCTATCTATCTATCTATCTATCTATCTATCTATCTATCTATCTATCTATCTATCTATCTATCTATCTATCTATCTATCTAGCCGCCTACGTTTGGGTGCTCTGGTGATCACCCCCTTAACTTGTGGTAAACCAAAATTAGTATGGGAGGGTAAGATCATTTGACGAATATGACTCGCTGGTTATCAAATGAATAATGTCACAATCCCGTCGCGTACGTCGTGAAACCCTTTCCGCAAGACACGTGTCGCACATACCCGTATACCACGGGCGGGTATGTGCCACAGGTATACGGGTATGTGCCACAGGTGATTGACAGTTTATATCTACCAGGAATGGCGAGAACAGACATGTGTAATTATATTGCGATAGCGTTAAGAAAATGCTGACATCGGCAGCGTTGACCCGATGAACGCAAATAATAAATGTCACGGTCCCAGCAGGAATCTAACCTCAGCATTCTGCGTGGTAATCAAGTATTCTAGCACAGAGCCACGCCAGGTCTCGGAACTGCTTTTCAAGTAGACCCTAATGTTCATGAAACGTCAATTGTGGTAGCAGTGCTGGCTATCCAATTTTATAAACATTAGATAGGTACTCCTACGATACAGCCATCACGTCGGGTTAAAGTCACTTATAGTTAAGAGCCATCCACTGAAGTTTATTCATCTAGCAGTGTCCTGGGCTACCATCCTCGCGAGCACAAGCGCTACATATAAGCTTACCGCTTCTGGTGTTGCTGATACCCATGTTGCCATGTTTCCATGCAACTGTAAACAACTGGTAAACAAAAAAGCTGAATTATGAAGACAAGACACGTTTACAACTTTGACATAATCTAACGCGCGTTTTGTGTAAGCTCGAGCAGAACCAGTCAAACACTCGGCCTTAAAGGGGTCCTGCAGCGCTTCTTTAGCATGGTTGAGAAACGCTGCCGATCCGGGATCCATGCTCCAGAGAACACGTGAGCCAAAACATTATAGCGCACCACGTGGCCCGGAATGAACAATTCCTTTGCCAAGTCATCTAGAAATCATTCCGTCTTCTTTCTAAATATGACGCTATCTGACAAAATGACCAAGCCATGCATGCACCCATATAAACAGATATTGGCTGAGTCGAGCATCGTGTTCTGCATAGTTACCACGGCTGCTGCGAAAGGTCGCCACCAAAAAACGAATAAGTGCTCATGTGTTCAAGGTCATGCTCAAGGTCTGACAGAGCAGAGGGAATTCTGCGAACGGGTATCGCTGGGTGCCCGTGCTACGCACTTTCTCAGGTTTCAGTGTATTTAGCAGAGTATTTAGAACTGCACCAATCAATACAAAAGTCTTGAAGTGCGGAAGTTTTAACCCTTTGTTGCATGACAAAAACCTACGCATCTAAACAGCGCTTACTTTTGGTTTTCTGTTATATTGCATTCAGAAAAAGCAGAGAAAAAATCTTGTTGAAGACAAACCTTTATTTAATAAGATACAGAATGTCCACTACATTGGACAACATGCACAAGAGGTTCAGTTAGTGAAAGTTGCAAAAGTTTTTTTCAGCCGTCAAGCTGTCTTACTCGAACAAATGAGCACAGAAAACTACAGTACCACCAGAAGAGTAACAAGAATTTTTTTTGAAGTAGAGGGGGGGCTAGGGGGGGGGGGGGGGGGGCTCAGGGGGTTGAACTATTTTGAAAAATTATCTTGACTTCGCTAAGCTGCAATATTTACAGCTCATGACTACGAGTGCTTCTTCTATCGCGTGAATTCAATAAAACATACCAAATCACGATTTCATCTGTTTTATAACAAACAAAAAAGTGAAGAACTTGAATTACCCGCCAAATTAGGAGTCTGCCAACTTGAACAAAAGTGCGGGAAAAAGCGTGGGACAGTGACGCGATCTAGCACGGCGAATGAAAACCCTTTTTGTCCACTTTGGTTACCAATATGCATATGCGCGTCTCGAACGCACCACAGCTGCGTTCCCGCCATGCATGGTGTCCACTACATTGGACATATTTCAAAACTTGTTCTCAAAAAATTATCTTCACTTCGCTAAGCCGCAATATTTACAGCTCTTGTCTATGAATGCTTCTTCTATGGCATGCATTCAATAAAACATACCAAATCACGATTTCAACTTTGTCATAAGAAAAAAAACGTGAAGAAGAACTTGACTTATCCGCCAGAGTAGGAGTCTGCAATCTTGAACAAGACTTCAGGAAAAAGCGCGGGACCGTGGCGCCATCTAATGCGGCGAATGAAAACTCTTTTGGTCCACTTTAGTTACTAATATGCGCATGCGCGTCCAAGAGGCACCACAGCTGCTCCAAAAATTCCAAAATTTTGTCCACTTTAGTGGACAGCATGCAACAAAGGGTTAAGGAGCACCTCAGGGGCCCGCCTTGTCGCCCACCGCCTCATGTCATGGTCACGCAGTGGTCAATACTGGCCTAATACATTGGTAAGAATGTTCAACAGCAAGGAAAATTGAACTTACGATGTCTAAAATAAATACAGAAATAACCAATCGCAATACTTTCCCGAAAATCACGAAAAACGTCTATGGGACTTGTGGATGATAACCGAGACGCTCAACAGAGTCAACATTTTTACACAGCGCAAGAAAACGAGGACGTAGGGAAGACACAACACGCGGGCTGTTGCGAGGTCATGGTGCCCTCAACAGAGGGCACTATGGCCTCGCAAGAATACGATTGCCGAGGCGGTGGCATGCGCCACTCGTTGCTCCCGCTCCGCACTTCCTCGCGTTTCACGCTAGTCGAGCTGCACTAAGCGCTGGAATTAGAACGGCAAGAAAACCTACACAAGAACGATCTTTTTTAGATGTGAAGCATCTTATGGCGAAGCTTAATCCGGTGGTGGTGGTGGTGGTGGTGGTGGTGGTGGTGGTGGTGTGGTGTGCCGCGTGACCACCCTTACTGCGCATGCGTAGACCCTTTAAAAAATAAAAAAAACCTCCTCTCCCCCCTCTCTCTCCTCTAGGCATCCCTCCCCGCGGCAACCACACCCTCACTGTGCATGCGCCTCCCCTCCTTTCTCCCCTCCTACGCTCCCATAGAGTTAATATTCTGACTCTAGAGGAAAACCTCCCCATCGGGCCCATGCATTAAAACCTATACCCGCTCGGGAGCGAGTATAGGTTTTAATGAGCGGGTATGGAACGGTACTCAGCTTTTGGGTGACGTTCACTCGCACTCGCCACTGCATGCTGCAATAACTCCTGGCATTTTTTCTTGTTTCATGGCTCTCTATTTCATCGCAGTAAGAGACTGTCACATTAGGTCGAGTATTTAGCTCGTGGCAACAAAAAACACGTACGAAGAGACACTGTATACATCTCACCCGACGCGCAAGCAAGCCGGTGCAATCGGCCGCACGCTGCGCGGCAACGCTGCAACGCTCAGAAATGTTGACACGATACAAAGATGCTGGCGCCATCTAGTAAACAAACCTGCAAACGCTCCTTTCCACGTGTAGTAAATTGCATAAATGGCTGTTGTATCTTTCGTAAAAGTAGCTATATGAACATCAAACATTTCCGTTCGTTTATAATACGTAAACACGCTTGTTTATTATTTTTATTGCGAGAATTTGAGTGTTTTTAAAAGCCATATTTAGCGCTTCTGTAAATTACTGTAATGGCAACAGTGACAACGTTCCAAGATGTCGCTGCTCGCGTGGTTATAGCTTTAGCGACCGAGCTTTTCCTCTAGAGTCTGTTATATTAACTCTATGTACGCTCCCCCCCCTCTCTCCTCTAGGCATCCCTGCCCGCGGCGTCCACACTCCCACTGCGCATGCGCGTCTCCCCCTCTCTCTCCTCTCTTACGCTCCCCCCTCTCTCGCCTCGCGACGCCGACGCAGGCAGCGTCTGCTAGCGAGTTTCTTAGTTGAAAAAACCGACTGCTCGCGCTGAACAACCGTTCACTGGCCACAACGTGTATATGGCACTGTATTTTGACCTGCAAGATGGTGCCGGTGGGAGATTTCTACTGTGCGTTGTTGATCAATAAAAATTCGCAGCGTGCGCGTTAACTAAAAGTGGACTGCGGGTCTCTGTGTCCAGTCGGAGTCTTCTGTCTCTCATTGCCTAATAGCAGCGATTGGCATGTTCCAGTAGGAAACACCGCTCCACCACTGCGTGCTTTGCTCCTCCCCAGTTTTCTCTCCTGCGTAACACTGCGATGAGCGCTAGCGTCAACGCCGCCGCCAGTGTAAGAGTTAGCGCCCGCTGTTTCGCATCTACAATGTTTCCTTTATCGGGAGATGGCGTAATTTTTTTTGTTTCCAGAGTCTGAAAAGAAACACGAGGTCCAATAACTGCATTAAGACGTGATAGAGTTCACGCGTTCTGTGCCTGAACAGCAGCCCTCAATTCATCTACAAAATAAGCCGCAAGTCATTGCAGAACCGTGTGAAGCTTTCCCTGTGTTTAGAGCAACTGTCAATGAATATGGGCAATGTGCACTTTACTATGGTAGAGCAAAATGCTGTCCCTAATATCCTATTTATCATACTGCACAATTCCCCGGCATGACGACTGTCATTGGAGCCAAATGCATATACAAGCACTCTCCGAAGCTACAAGTATGGCGACCATTACTTCCCTGGATAACATTCAAATTAGTTCACTATAATTAATAGGTAGTGCATGTTACATACATGCAGTAGCTATTAATTATTTTAGGATGCGTTATACTGGCTTTCGAGGCATTAGCCGAGTAAAACTAAAATTACGCCATCTCCCACTAAAGGGAACCATGTGGGAATGCGAAGCAGCGCTAGTGTTCAGTTGTGTTTCCATTTGTATGTTTCCGTGTATGTTTGATTGTGTTTTAGAGTTGTGTATCAGCGGTGCTGCTTACGCTGTTTGCGCTGCTGTCACAGCTTACGTTGCCAATGCCGCTACAATTGGCGCTAACGTTTACATCCATAGCGCCGTTGCGAAGTAGAGTGCAACGTAGCATGACGTAGCGAGCGCGCGTCGCGTTATATATGAGCCCACGCCGCATTATATACGAGCGCACAGCTGCGCCGGAGAGAGAGAAACGGGAGAGGTGATGCGAAGCGGAGGCAGCACTCACGCCACCTCCTCCCACCTCCTCGCGCTCACGCGAGGAGAGGGGGGCAGAGTTTGCGCATGTGGAGTAAGGGTGGTCAGGCCGCACACCATCGGATTGACCTCCGCTCTAAGCTGCTTCGAATCTAAAAGAGAAACATTTCAGCAGATGCCACACGCTTTGCGGGTGGATATTAATGTGAAGCAGCGAGTAAGCAACTGGACTTGGCGTACTGTTTTAACTTGTGGCAAGCGAAAACCGTGTTACGTGTTTTAGGGCTACAGCCTTTAATGTCGCATGCTCACGTCCGTCCGTCCGTCCATCCTTCCGCGTCCGTCCGTCCGTCCATCCGTATCTCCGTCTGTCCGTCTGTCCGTCCGTCCGTCCGTCTGTCTGTCCCTCTGGTGTCCGTCCGGCGTCCGTCCGTCTGTCTGTCTGTCCGTCCCTCTGCCCGTCCGTCCGTCTGTCTGTCCGTCCGTCTGTCCGTCTGTACGTCCGTCCGTTTGTCTGTCCCTCCGGCGTCCGTCCGTCTGTCCATCCGTCCGTCCATCTGACCATCCGTCCATCTGTCCGTCCGTCCGTCTGTCCGTCGGTCTGTGTGTCCCTCCAGTGTCCGTCTGGCGTCCGTCCATCCGTCCCTTCGGTGTCTGTCCGTCCGTCTGTCTGTCCCTCCAGTGTCCGTCTGGCGTCCTTCTGTCCGTCCCTCCGGTGTCCGTCCATCTGTCTGTCCGTCCGTTCGTGTGTCCGTCCGTCTGGCGTCCGTCTGTCCGTCCTTCCGTCTGTCCGTCCACCTGTTTGTTCGTCTGTCCGTCCGTCTGTTTGTCCGTGTGTCTGTCCGTCCGTCCGCCCGTCCGTCTGTTCGTCCGTCCGTTCGTCCCTCCGTCTGTCTGTCCGTCCGTCTGTCCGTCGGTTTGTCTGTCCCTCCAGTGTCCGTCTGGCGTCCGTCCGTCCGTCCCTCCGGTGTCCGTCCGTCTGTTTGTCCGTCCGTCTGTTCGTCCATCCGTCCGTCCGTCTGTCCTTCCGTCTGTTTGTCCGTGTGTCCTTCAGTCTGTCCGTCCCTCAGTCCGTCTGTCCGTCCGTCTGTCTGTCTGTCCGATCGTCTGTTTGTCCGTGTGACGGTCCGTCTGTCCGTCCGTTCGTCCGTCTGTTTGTCCGTCCGTCTGTCCGTCCGTCCATCCATCTGTCGTCTGGCTGTCTTTCTGTCTCTTGGTCTGTCCGTCCGTCCATCTGAGCTCTGGCACGGAGCCAGGTGGCCGCCGGGGAGCACAATCGGACGCCGGTCGGGTCGGACTCTACAGCGCTCGCGCTTCGCTTGCGCAGCATCGCTGTGCCCAGCGTTGGCAATCATTTTGACCGACGCCGTCTCAATGCACACAGGCGTCCACGGAATACACTTTCGAATTTACAAAGGGCCCGTCAATTTAAGCGCTGGAATGCGGATGGCGTTTGCGCAATGCGCAAAGCCGGAGAAAATACTAACGCATGCGAAGGGAGGAAGATTAGTCTCGCGTCTCGCTGCGATTCGCGGTAAAAGTTTAAAAAAGAAAACACGCACACCCTCGTTTTGTGTGTTATACCACTGAGAGTGTAAAAGAAAAAAGACATGGCATAGTAAGCGGAATGGCCTCACGCTTTCGCCGAACACACTTTAAAATGAACAAAGTGTCGTTCAATTTTTTTCCCCTTCTACATCATGAGTGGTACAGAAGGGAGCCACTTCTTCGTGCGCCTCTCAAGGGCAGTTTTCAATTTGAAAGAAACTGTAAAAGCGTTGCGTGATGAAAACACGCTCAAGCTGTTCCGAGATCTTCGTACCGGGAGCGGCAAATGGTGCATATGAATATCTCGCCGTTATATCGCTGGCACAAGCATGTTTATGGCGGGCCCGTATGGCAGAATTTCACTGCGATCAAGATGCAAGACCCGCAGGAACGTACTTCCGAGAGTGCATGTCAAAGTTTGTTGAACTTCAGAAAGCGCAGGAGTTTGTACCTGAGTGGGTGTCGAGGGTAGAACCCTTGGCAGCGCTCAAGGAATTTTAAAATTGGTGTCACTCCAGTAGGAGTGACACTGTTGTTATTACCTCTATGTCATTGTTGATGCACATATTGTCTGGGAACAGCTTGGGATTTAAAAACAGCGCAAAATAGAGACAAGGGACCAAAGAAAAGACGACACGGCGCTGTTTTTAAATCCCAAGCATGAACCACCAACTAGCCCAACTTTCGCTTCTAGTCTGGGAACAGGCAATAAAGCAAACAAAAAAGCGTGTGGCTGTGCTGGCTAGCGCAGCTGGCTGCGGTGCGTGGGGTCGCTGGTTCGAATCCCCGGTCAGGTGGTTTGGAATTTTTTTTTATTTATTTTTCTTTATGCCTTTGTATATATACACATACATATCGGGGACATGACGGCGTCGACAAACGGCGACGGCAAAAATCAGCCGAGAGTGTCCATATAATTGCTATCGCAATAAAAGACATGGCATAGTCAGTCGAATGGCCACAAGCTTTCGCTGAACACACTTTGGAAGGTACAAATTGTACTTCAATTTTTGTCGCGGCGGTTTTTGTAACTTCAGCAGTCCTGCGATTGCTCCGGGATTGCAAAGGACGCGGAATACATTTAGAATCATATGTACTAGTATATGCAGAAGAATTTTTTTATGTGATTGAGGAAAGAAATTTCATTGTCATGCAGTGATACTGAAGGCATGCTTACACATTGATTGCCTTTTTTGTTAATATGATGAGCCCCAACAATTTCTCTAGTAGTCTGATTTTGTTGCCTGAAAATACACTTGGCGTCACGAAAATTAGGGGTACATCCATGTTTTGCACAGTGTCACTCGCAGAGGCACCGATGAAGAAAAACCACGCTTTATAGCTGAGTGCGTCGGTGTGCTCGGACAATCCGGAGGACAGAAAGACTCAGTGAATAGGACTGTAAGGGATGTCGTGCATTACGCTGCGAGTAACGACCTTCATGTTCTGACATCAGATAAGACAGGGTTTTTTGTCTTGGCGTCAGAGAGTGTTTATTGTGAAAAAGCAAAGGCTGCAATAGACAAGAATTTTAAGTTAGTGGTTCGAAAGCCAGCGAAAGTCAAGGAACGAGCGCTATCTTTGCTTCATAGCCACAATCTGGAACATTTAGCGACAAAAGTAAAGAAGGCAAAAAGACTTAACATGGGTATTTTCTTCGCTGCCAAAACCCACAAAATTAACCCTCTATTGCATGAATTATGAGAAAACCAATTGAAAAATTATTTGATCATTTTTTATCATTAACTACATGAAGAATAACATGTACAAAAAATTTTCAGATTTATTGCGACTGTACTAATGAAAATAAAGGTTTGTGCCAAATATGGCACACTATGCAAGTGGGCGAGCAAAATTGCTGCCATGGCTGAAAAACAAAATCTCCCTGATTGCGGACTTTTAGCTTGATTTGTGGAATAAAGCAAAGCAGTTGCTTCCTGTGTTCAGGCATAGTTGAACATTTTGGTTAGTGCATCTGACTGCCGACATCTACGTGCAAGATGGCCGCTTACACCTTTTGATCTTCGCACGGTGCCGCCTTGCTGTACTTTGCTGCCCGAATTTCCAACCGCTGACTTGTGGTTGTGAGCGTCAGTTGCCGACAAATCGTAAAAGCTAAATATCGCCGTGCACTGGTTAGACTTCACATAATTTTTTCGTGCACCCAAGCCAATAATGTAACAAAAAATAGCCAGGTACTGCTGCTGAAACTCGATATTTTCGTGAAGCATCTCAAAACCTACCACCACAACTGAAATCAGGCAAAAGTGAGCTGTGCTGCATGATCTCCGAGGATTTCTTTTTGTTTGTATTTGCACTGTGCAACAAAACATAGATGGCATCATATTGCACATTTCATCCCTCACGTGCATACTGTGCCAAGTATGGCACATACCGATTTCCGACTATATATCGTAGTGGGAAACGGAATTGAGAAGAGCCTTAATGAGCATGAATTTTCAAAGCCACGAGATATGCCAAAATAATTTTTTCTTGCTTCTGCAACGAGAAAATGGTTGCAAGAAAAATATAGCAGTGACTGTTGTTCGTGATCCGAGCTTGCACGTGCACCGTGAAATCTATTTCATGTTTAGATTTCATACTGCTCTAGGGATGGCAGCGCTTTTTTATATTTAGTGCAGGTAACTATTAGGATTACTCTAACTGTGTCACGTTCTCCACTGGTTCTCTTGCACCCGCTATAAAAAATGTTAATCGGTATGTGCCAAATATGGGACGCCATGCAATAGAGGGTTAACATTCCGTTTCGAGCGATCGTCACTGAGAAGGAAAGTTGGCAGCTGTGCGTGTTCACCTTCTTACAGCAGCATTTGCAATCACTACAAATTAAAGATCCGTTCTTGATACAGAATTCGAACGACCTTGTTCACTTTCTTGTTAACTCGAATCCTGGTAACTGCAATGTCTTCAGTGTCGACGTTGAAGACCTCTATTACAGCATACCTCATGATGCTCTGATGGAAAGTGTTAAACAGTGTATAACTGAGGACAGCAACGAAGTAGCCTATACGGGTAGGTGTGGTGTATCTGTGAGATTTCTTGAGATTCTGTCCTTTTATTTAGCCTCAACCTGTGTAGAATGGAAGGGCAAATTGTATCCGCAGAGGTCCGGTATTTGCACTGGATCCAGAGTTGCCTCAGTGCTCAGTAACATTTATCTAGGTA
>JALIZH010012963.1:0-50921 GCA_030522465.1 Rhipicephalus appendiculatus
ACTCACGACCACTCACACTCATGAATATTCACTCACGTTCACACTGACGTCCACTTACACTCACAAGTTCTCACTCACGTTCACACTCACGTCCACTCACACTCATGAGTGCTCACTCATACTCACACTCACCACGTTCAAATGAGTGTGAGTGAGTGCACTCATGAGTGAGTGTGCCGAGCTATGTTCTCGTGCCTTCTTTCTTTTCCGCTGTTACGCGTCTGATGAATGAGGGTGGCAATTTGGGCTTGTTGGTATTGTTGCATGATAATGGATGGAGCGCAGGCTAAAGACAAGGACAAAAGAGAGACACATTCGACAAACACAGCGCTACTTTCAACAACTGTTTTATTTTCGCTGATCCTGCTGGTATATATACTCCCACGACGTCATACGTGACGCGTGCAAAGTTCTCACCACCATAAACACTAAACTACACGCATACATTACAGACATGCAGGCACGGTATCATTCATTACGTGCACGTGCTTTTATCATAGTAACTTACCTACAACATTTCATCTCGAGCACATGTACTCGAGTTCTTTATCTAACAACAGCACTGATGGACTACTCACACATGCGTCACCATACGTTGAAATTCTGCTTGCCTCCATAATCAAACGCGTCATCGCGCAACTAGTTTTACTCATGATGACCGTGTCGTTAAATCTTGGCTTGCACTGACCGCTGTGGCAATGAAGGACAAGTAAACCATCAGTAGAAATGCTATTTACATAATTACAAAGTTAATAGCATTGCTAATGATGCTAATAAAGCGGCTTAACGCACACGATGGGGGGCGACTTCAGGTCGTGCACGGCACCGCTGAACGTTCATGACGCCGTCCGGCACGACCTCGTGGTCCAAAGTGCCGAGATGTCGAAGCAGCTTGCACGCCCCGAATTATCGCTGATGTCGCACTCAGTCCCCGTCGGCTTATCGGCGTCCAGATTCGAACACGGTCGCCGGACTGGTATTCTACGTGGCTTCGTCGAAGGTTGTAACAATGACTGTCGGTTGTTTGCTGTCTCTTGCAGTCGGACGAGTTGTCCGGCTTCTTTGGCGCACTGAATATAGACGGTGACATCGAGGTTTTCTTCGTCGGTGATGTTCGGTGGCATAGAGTCAAGCGTCGTTGCCGGGTTCCTTCCGTTGACCAACTTGCATGGCGTCATCTGCGTCGTTTCTTGTACGGCCGTGTTCTAGGTCTCGTACGGAATGATGGCATCCCACGTATGTGTTCGACGTCGATGTACATGGCCAGCACGTCGGCGATGGCTTTATATAGATCAGGGGTCTCAAACTCACCTCAGCCAGCGGGCCGCAGTCACGAAATTGAGTCCCGCATGGGCCGGGGCATTGAAGGAGGTAGAAGAATGGGGGGGGGGGGGGTGCAGTATGGACAATTATCGAGCAAACGCTGCCATTTGAAAGAAAACTTTCCCACATCTCATATCCAGGTCATTTCTGAAGGAGACTTGGTGCCAGCATTCGAACATGTTGATTCCGACCTCCAAACTGACAGAAATCTGGACGCAGATACTGGAGTACAACTTTGTTTCACGGTTATGTTTGAAACAAGGTGAACACACGGGATGGCTCGCGGAGGAAATGCTTTAAACCATTCAGGACTGTGTAGCTCACGAACGTATACTTATTAAGAAAATAATAAAATGTGGGGCGAAGAGAGTAAACTGCGGGCCGCAACCGAGAGCCTCGCGGGCCGCATGCGGCCCGCGGGCCGCGTGTTTGAGACCCCTGATATAGATGATCCATATGGCCATTGGACTGAGGGCAATAAGCGGTGGTCCGGCGGTGGCTTGTCTCACTGTATCGCCAGGTCACTTGAGTTAGGTCAGCAGTAAAGGCCGTACCTTCGTCGGTGATGATGACATCTACAATACCCTGACGCAGAATGATGTTCTCACTAAAGAACATGGCTACCTCGACGACATGGTCCTTGTCTCGGCGTAGTGGGTGAGGTAGTCTAGCGACGACATACTTTTCATTTCCAGCAATCGACGTCGCGAACGGCCCAACTAAGTGCATCCCGATGGTCTGGAACGGTCGGCGAGGTCGTTCTCTTGTCCTCTCCAGGCCTTTCGGTATCCCCAGCGTTGGCCATGACGTCGCCACACGCATCTGGTAATGTCACCAACAAAAAGACATGGTTTGTATGGTCGCAGGTACGCACGCTCGCCATTCTTTCTTCTCGCCTGGTGAGGAGGAGCTCTCAGCCAGGAGGAGAGACGAGCTGACGAACGGAGCATAACGAAGGGAAGAGCAAAGCGAGCGACGACCGCCTTTGGGACATCAAACGCGTGAAACTCCGTTTCGAGAAATTCTCGCGGCTACGTGTTTGTTGAAAACTCGTGCGCAACTGCAACAAAAACACAACTGAAGTTAGACCTCTGGTTAGTTTAGGGGCCATCTGAAGTGTCCCTAAACCACCCAGAGGTCGACGTTTAGTTGTGGCGTTGCAGTTGTGCACGAGTGTACAACGAACGCTAGCGGAGTAGCTATGTTTGTCCGCTCCATAAGCGTATCTACCAGGGGGGGGGGGGGGGACAAGGGGGGCGCTATCCCCCCCCCACAGGGAAAAGTTAGGGGGCGGAGCTCCCCCTACTTTCGAGAGTGGTCTCTGTAACCTGGGCACACGAAAACCAAGAACTGAGACAATTTTTCCTTCAACACATCAGTCACGCAATTATATAATAAAACTTGTCCTACGCTCCTGCTTTGAAGATAGTTCCCCGTATCTCGCGACGACGTACTGTACGGTCTGTGCGGTCTCTGCGGTGGTTATGCGACGCTTTCGCGCTTTGCTTTCCAGCATTGCAGAGGAGGCTCCCACTGAGCAGGGGCTCAATAATGTTAGAGAGCTCTGTCATGGTTTTCATTTGCTCTTCCTAGCCTGAAATTTAGGTTGACGACGACGCAAATACGGTGGGAGCCAGTAAACTTTTTATGGACCGATCAAACCTCTTCCTGTTTAAGCAAATTCATTTTCTTTAATCGATAGCAACAGCATCAGCGCTGCTCCAAATCCATGCTGCTGTAAATCGATGAGTGTGCAGCTGTGTTAGGGCGAACTGGGAGAACTAATAAAACTATCCGCTTTAGTCTCTGATGAACCTGCTTCGCCTTGCTTATCATGTTGCATTACTTATTAGCTTCCAGTGATTGCGGCGGCTTGCAACAAGGTGACGAATAAGACAGGGAACTCAAGCCCATAGGAAAGCCTAAGCTTTCAAGCCTGCCCTGCAACTTGATATACCGTTCAATAAGGACTCGATGGGGGGCTACTTGGTATGGCATTGTTCTTTTGCTGCGCTAAATTGAGACACAAGTACGAAACGAGAAGACAGATGTGCGGAAACTTGCAACACAAAGTTACAAGTTTCCGCACATCTGTCTTCTCGTTTCGTACTTGTGTCTCAATTTAGCGCAGCAAAAGAACACTGATATAACGGATTAGGCAGATGTTCAAGGTCCACGGTTTTCTGGTCTAAAAAAACTGAATCGACATCCGGGCTAGTTGGTCTTGATTCATCTTGGATTGACTTGTAAGGCGCAAAATACAACACGGACAGGAAAGAAACACTCACGCTCAGCGCTGCTTCTTTTTCTCTTGCCCACTCTCTCAACAAGGATGATTTCACAGAGTTGTATGCGCGCACATACAGTTCAACATCGTCACAGTACACTGTAGAAAATATCCGTCTTGCCAGCTGAATCTGTCTTGCCAGCTGCTATAAGTGGCCGCTGCCAATGTGATGGGTGGGCAGCCTTCTTTAGTTACGTACTGAAGGAGACATCGTGCGACCATTCCAAAAAAGTTCAGGTATTGTTCAGCATAGTAACGGGCTGTTTAGTGTGCAGACATCATTTTAACCCCATGAGATTTCACAGATTTGTGTTGTCGCGTAGCAAGCAGGCAGTTTTATGGCGCGCCGAAAAATTTTGACGAATGGCGAAGAACTAATGGCCAACAATATGCCGTAATGAATGTCGTCTGTCGTGCATAATTGGTCATTACGTGATGGATTATTCTCGCGCCATTTGATGCAACGTGTTATGAGCAGGCGCTGTCTGCATGATTCAGAAAATTTTGACCAATCATAAACAGCTAACCACCAATGCAGAATGAAACAGTACGGGGTGCTTTTACGTTATAATCACCCACATTTTTACAAAGAAAATTTGAGCTTACCCCGTTTGCATAAGCGTATTTAATTGAAGTAATGTGGAACAATCTTGGCAGAGAACAGCGCTTTGCGATAGGTGGTGAGACACTGGAAGTTGTAAAGGAGTGCGTCTACTTAGGACAGGTAGTAACCGCGGAGCCGAACCATGAGAGTGAAATAACTAGAAGAATAAGGATGGGATGGGGCTCATTCGGCAAGCATTATCAAATCATGAATGGTAGTCTACCGAATGGGGGCCTCCTCTGCAATGCTGGAAAGCAAAGAAAGCGTCGCATAACCACCGCAGAGACCGCACAGACCGTACAGCATCGTCGGGAGATGGGGAACTATCTTCAAAGCAGGAGCGTAGGACAAGTTTTATTATATAATTGTGTGACTGATGTGTTGAAGGAAAAAATTGTCTCAGTTCTTGGTTTTCGTGCGCCCAGGTTACAGAGACCACTCGAAAGTAGGGGAGCTCCGCCCCCTAACTTTTTCCCCTGTGGGGGGGGATATGCCCCCCTTGTCCCCCCCCCCCCCTGGTAGATACGCTTATGGAGCGGACAAACATAGCTACTCCGCTAGAGTTGTTGTACACTGTGCACAACTGCAACGCCATTAACAAACGTCGACCTCTGGGTGGTTTAGGGATTCTTCAGATGGCCCCTAAACAAACAGAGGTCTAACTTCAGTTGTGTTTTTGTTGCAGTTGCGCACGAGTTTTCAACAAACACGTAGCCGCGAGAATTTCTCGAAACGGAGTTTCACGCGTTTGATGTCCCAAAGGCGGTCGTCGCTCGCTTTGCTCTTCCCTTCGTTATGCTCCGTTCGTCAGCTCGTCTCTCCTCCTGGCTGAGAGCTCCTCCTCACCAGGCGAGAAGAAAGAATGGCGAGCGTGCGTACCTGCGACCATACAAACCATGTCTTTTTGTTGGTGACATTACCAGATGCGTGTGGCGACGTCATGGCCAACGCTGGGGATACCGAAAGGCCTGGAGAGGACAAGAGAACGACCTCGCCGACCGTTCCAGACCATCGGGATGCACTTAGTTGGGCCGTTCGCGACGTCGATTGCTGGAAATGAAAAGTATGTCGTCGCTAGACTACCTCACCCACTACGCCGAGACAAGGACCATGTTGTCGAGGTAGCCATGTTCTTTAGTGAGAACATCATTCTGCGTCAGGGTATTGTAGGTGTCATCATCAGGAAGGTATATAACAGCTGCATCTTACCGGTACTTACCTACGCAGCAGAAACCTGGAGACTTACAAAGAGGGTTCAACTTAAACTGAGGACGACGCAGCGAGCGATGGAGAGGAAAATGATAGGTGTAACCTTAAGAGACAGGAAGAGAGCAGAGTGGGTCAGGGAACAAACGGGGGTTAAGGATATCATAGTTGAAATCAAGAAGAAGAAATGGATATGGGCCGGGCACGTAGCACGTCGGCAGGATAACCGCTGGTCATTACGGGTAACTGACTGGATTCCAAGAGATGGCAAACGTGTGAGGGGGGAGACAGAAAATTAGGTGGGTAGATGAGATTAAGAAGTTTGCCGGTATAACGTGGCAGCAGAAAGCACAGGACCGGGTTGATTGGCGAAACATGGGAGAGGCCTTTGCCCTGCAGTGGGCGTAGACAGGCTGATGATGATGATGATGATTTACTTGAAAGGGCCGGAGTACCCTCCAAGCAATGTTGCGAATACAAATACGGTGAGTATAAAGCATGTACTACGTCTCTAATACCAGAAACTCTTACTTTAAAAAAAATAAGCTTGTCATGGAGAATTTAAGAACAGTAGTAATATAATAATAGTAATAATAATAATATTAACACGCTAGAAACATTACTTTGACTAGTAGCAAAACACGGCAAAATATACGCAAACCTTAACATGGGAAAGAAAGTGTAGTACTAATTACGGAATTGAAAAGGCAAAGTCATTGCTACCTACATTAAAAAACTATATTATTAGGGCGCAGATTTTAGAGATAAAGGAAATTTCATTGAATGATACAAATCTACATTACTGGGAATGCCGCCGCTGACATAATTTTATCCATGCATAAAGTTGTTAATGTATAAAAAGTGTTACTGTTACACTATTACAGGCATAAATGAAAGAAGGCCGTTTTGAGGGCTTGTTTGTTTGACACAGCCTTATGAAAATCAGCAGATATTGAAGCCAAGGAAGGTGTAGGGGACGTCAACTGCACTGTTTTTTAGGCGTTTTGTAGTAATTGTGATGCACATGTGAAAACATACTACACCTTCAGGCATTATCTGAGGGCTCGTTGGTCAGCTGTCCGTCCGCTCGTTAAAGGGTCACGTGCTACGTGACGCCAGCTGGCAAAAAGAAGGGTGCTCCACACTCGCTGCCAGGCCTACGAGTGGCGCTAACACTCACAGGTTTGCATCCACGTAAATACCCGATAAAGCGGACGAGAGGACCACCGCTCCCGTAGTTCAATTTGTAGAGTAGCGGAAGCGTTATCCGAAGGTTGCAGGTTAGGTTCCCCTGCCGGAGGCAAGTTGTCTTTTCGTCCACTTTACTTGTTCACATCTATATCTTAATTACTACAATACACTTTAAAAAACAGTACAATTAACGTTCTTTATTCCTTCCTTGGACTTCAATATCTGCTGGTTGTCATTAATGTTACATGCATAGCATGCATATGTATGGTGGTCCCTGCGCATGCTTCATGTGAAACAGTGTACTTTCTCAGCACTGTTATTATATGAAAACGACATCAAATTGACTGCGAATGAAATTTTCGCTCTGCATATATATATATATATATATATATATATATATATATATATATATATATATATATATATATATATATATATATATATATATATATATATATGATGTGCGGCCGGCGGAGTGAGTGAGAGAGTGGGAGCCCCCCCACTCGCGAACAAGTTGGTACGCCACTGGTCATGACATCAACTACACTGACAGGTGACATCATGACGGCTGCTGGGAATAGCGGAGAGGAGCAGGCGAGCGTTTTTTTCGTGGTCTAGAAGCCCTTTAACCGGGAATGCTGCTGAGCTAGTCGGTTAATCACCATAGTCTGTCTCACAAGCTGGTTGCAGCACTGGGGAAGCTTCGGGGCTCCTTAGCCAACAGAACACCGTTCACGATGTATTCATCTGCGCCGCATCGTCGGCTCGGCATCCCCATTGCGGTAACGTTTACTCATGCGCGGTGAAAGTAAAGCGCTAGACACATGGTGCGATTCGGCATCCGATCCGACGTGCGACGCCGCACGCGGCGTACGACGATTCACGACACATGGGGCGAAACGAGCAATCAGCGCGCAGGCTCCGCCCACATGCGGCACCTCAGCTTGCACGCTCGGAAAACATCGTATCCTCTTCATTAAGTACAAAACAAACAACCTCACACAGCCACGCTTCGTTCTCTAAGAAAATTGCCAACAAAGCTACGCATTCGCGAGCTACAACCATCGCAACAGCCCACATTCACTCAGGACTACGAGCGTAGGCCTAGCTAGGCCGACGCTCTCGGTAGCGCCGCTCGCGTTCAAACGCGATCTCATTGTCGAGCACTTACTTTCGCCAACACGATAAACACCCTTCTGGGGTCCCAGGGACTCGCGCGAGGCGCATTCTGAAATTCGCGCGCAAGGGAAGATCTTTCTGAAAGCTTTGTGTGCATGCTGTTCTGTGATATAAAAACGCGTTGCCCTGTCTCTGTGAGCCCTGCGAGTGCATTTGTTTTGCTGATATGTGTTCTGTGATTCACTGAACGTATACCTCGACGCTGCATATGACGCCGAGTACCCTGTTAGCGGCCGTTTCGCTGGCTGCGCCTCGAAATGGGCAAAAAGTGTTTCGTCCCGAATTGCAAGTCGGGGGTATAGGATTTGTGCGGAGCGTGTGTCGCTTTTCAAGGCTCCGCGTAAACCAGAGCGCTTATATAAGTGGCGATGGGCGATTCCGAGAGCAGACAAAGTCTTGGAGCCTACTGACCATGTGTGCGCGAAGCATTTTGCAGAAGGGATCTCTGCAATATATCACGCAGAATACAAGAGAAACGTCATGTTGCACCCCTACCCCCTCCCCCCTCCCCGAAAAAAAAACTTCCCCATCTCCCGCTAAAGGGAAGCATGTGTGGATGCGAAGCAGCGGGGAGATGGTTAGCTTGAGCGGGAGAAACGTCGCCGCACTCGTTTCGCGGCAGCGGCCCGGGAGAGAGAATTAGCCGCGCTCCGTCATTTTTATACCGCGGAACTACCGTGGTGCCCCCCAGTGGAGTATGCAGCTGTCGCACCACCTGTCGCGCGCCGCTCCGTAGAGTATTCCTACAGCAGAGAAAGGGGCTGAGCGTAGGAGAGGAGAGATAGGGGGAGGGGACGCGCATCCGCTGTCGGGGTGTGGGACGTGGGGGGCCGCTCCGTAGAGTGGAGGATTCCTAGAGGAGAGGAAAGGCGGTGAGCTTAGGAGAGAGAGGGGGAGGGGACCCGCATGCGCTGTGGGGGGTGTAAGACGCGGGCGCCGTTCCGTAGAGTAGAATATTCCTAGAGAGAAAGAGGGTGAACGTAGGAGAGGAGAGAGGGGCAGGAGACGCGCATGCGCTGTGGTAGTGGGAGACGCGGGAAGGAGGGACGGACTAAGCCCCCCAACAAACACATGCAAGCAAGATCAAGGAAAGGAGTCAACCTGGGCGGCACACACCACCTGCCTAGCCATTGCTAAGCAGCCTCTCTGTACTCTCGGCCATGACTCTGGTGACAGTAGTGGTGGTTGACGGCCTTATATTGTACTACAGTGTTCTGGTTCGCATAGTGGGTGCTTCCCTACTTCATGAAAGTGGCCGGACGCGGGACACGGGAGGGACGCGGGACGCGGAAGGGACGGACATAGCCCCGAGCATAAGATGCTTCGCATCTAAAAAATCACGCCATATCCACGAAGTGAATGATGATGAGTGGGCGAAGCTCCGGAGGTAATCTGGTAAACCGTCAATCCCCGTAAATTTTGCCCACTCGATCATATGGCGTGATTTTTTACATATGGGGTAGATGATGATTTTGTTCAAGAGCTCTACGGACCACAAGGAGGGGGTTCCCCTGAATTTTGTTTTCCTTCATATATGACGTTAAGCTCAAGGGAACGTTTGTTGTCGGCGTTGCCGTTTTGACTTTCGAGGGCGAGAGCGCGTTCACGATCGTTTTCATCCGTGGCAGAAAGAGAATGTGTGGTCTGGAACGCGCTTATACATCATGGTCATCAGCATCATCGTCATCGTTATCACGTGTAGTGGGTACATTCCACTATACTGGAACGCGCTTATTCTTCATGGTCATCAGGCGTCATCGTCATTTTTATCACGTGGAGTGGATACATCCCACTATACGTGGCTACGTACTACTACTACTACTACTACATACTACAGAGGAGGGACACACCCACACCCTAAGGAGCTTCGCCCCTAAAAAAGCCCGTGCTCTCTTCGGATGCTGTGCCTAGCAATTTCCCGGGCTGTCCAAAATACCTGACCCTGCAGCAAGAAACCAGGAAACCACCGCGAAAACGGCAGGCTCTACTGCCATCTTCATGGATGCGAGGAGGGCCAAAAGGTTCAACTGTTTCTGAAGTGTCTAACCCGACCGCTGAAAGTACGTCAAACTTATTGCGCGTAGAAACAGCGAGTCCAGGGCATGGCGATGCCGAATCAGCAGGCACGCTACGCAAGAGGCCGCACTTCGACTTCAGCAGCGACGGGCCTCCTCCACGTGAAGAGGATGCTTCTCAACACCACACTGATAGTGCAAGTGGCCTGTGCACTACCGACTCACTTCGTCATGAAGCCGGAAAAGTAATTTCTTGTTTTAAATTCAGCTAGATGCCACTTTTCGAGCTGCCTCATCTATGCTTAGTAGGACCAAGAAACATTAAATGTTATCGAATAACCAGTGAACAGAACACACACACACTAACACACACGCACACACACACACACACACACACACACACACACATACATACACACACGCACACACACACACACACACACACACACACACACTCTCACACACACACACGCACGCACACACACATACAGGCACGCATACACTCAAGCGCGCGCCAGCACGCACTCACACACACTCACGCACACATACGCACGCACGCATGCGCTGACAAACACGCAAGCACACACCTTCACACGCGAACGCACGCTATCGCCTTCCCAATCGCTAGTGTACCTTTGCTTTTCGGTGGAGACTGCCGCAGGCCAAACTGCGAACGTCCTCCAGCTGCTATCCTTATTGCAACTACCTCGAGTTTTCGCTTACGGCCAACGCTGCTTTTTTGCTCAGAACCAAGGACGCTGACGCCGACAGCAACGACGCCGCCGACACGGGAAATTTAGCGAAACGAGCTCTTTAACGCTGTCGTGTCAAAATGCGACCGCTCTCCATACCAACGTTTGCTGTTGTCGGAGCATTTATGTGACAAAAACGCTGTTGGGAAATAAGCTGCACATACAATTTGAAAATAAATTTCGTTACTGCGAATTCCCAGTGTATTAATTTATTGACATCGATGTACATAGGTATACTGAGCGTGCTAAACAAGCCAGACTCCGCAGCAATAATCTACTCAGCCCGGATCGGCGCCTTTCCCGAGTGAGCCACTATTGATGGATGGATGGATGGATGTATAGATGCTATGAGCGTCCCCTTTATAACGGGGCGGTGACATGTCTGCCACCAGGCTCGAAAAAAATAGGGAAAGAAAACTTTCTTTTTATGTTGCCCTAATGCCTTATCTACATTGATTAAATCTATGTTATTATACCAAAGAAATATATAAATTCACGGTCCATCTCTCTGCCTCTTAAGGCAGAATGACCTTATTTTTCCCCATTATTTATTTTTGTCCTTTATCTCTACTTTTGAGCCATCAATACTCTAACCGTCTCTTACTTATTTCTATCGCGGACGTGTTCAGCTTCCCATTGTTGTCCCTAAAACCCAAGGCTTCATGTAGACTCGTGTCCACACGTATACCTGGGTGGATATCGCCACATTCAATCAGTACATGTTCCATCGTTTCCTTAGTTCCCCCACAGCATGTACATTGTTCTTTTTCGTTACTCAATCTCGCTTTATAACTACGCGTTCTAAGGCAACCCGACCTTGCTTCAAACAGTAAAGCGCTTACACTTGAATTGTCATAAAACCTTTTCCTCCTTATTTCGTTTTTTCAAGTTCGGTAGTTACTGAGAGCCGGCTTCTTTTCCATCGCTGTCATCCAATAAGTCCTCTCCGCCTCTGACTTTTCCCTTGATGCTCCTTGTTGCAATATCGCCCACACTGCTAGCCGTATATTTACTGGTGAGCCTCCTATACACTGTAAGAAATAATCGAGTAAAACGGGTGTCTTTTTGCTACACAACTATAATCGTCATTGTGGTGATTGGAACAAAAATGCGTCGACGACGACGAAGGTGCGGCGGCCAGCGCGTGCGATTTTGAGCCAACCTGTGCGCGTGAGGCCAGCGAATCAGCTGCTGACCTGTGTTGGTGCATCGAGGTGGTGTGCCACGATTGGGCCACGTGTGGTGAAGACGTGGCGAAAAGCTTCGCGGCTGGGGACGAGCCGAAGCAGCGGCAGACGGAACACAGCGGGCCGAGACATCGGACGCCGGCGGTCCAGGGTCCAGCCAGGGAACGCGGCCGTCCGTGCTGCTGCCGCCCATCCACCAGCTGGGGCGGCGTTGCCGGCACGAGTACTGCATCTCGGGGCGCGGCCTGGCCTGCTGTTCTGTTCCTTGGCGTCCGCGCCAGGATCTGGCGTCCGCGTCCGCGATAATATTGTAAAGACAATGATGGACTGTATCGTCACGCTTGTTGTGCGTGCCGTGCGAGGAGAAATGGACTCGGAGAGACGACGTGGTAACAACACACACGACGTTTATGACAACAGGAAGGAAAGCTAAAATAGACAATAAAGTACAATGAACACAGACACTAAGATATACGATGCCTACAATGAACGTGAATTCGAGGAGAGAACGTTCAAAAACCTCACGAGAGGACGGACGGTACGACAGACGCTGAGGTGCACGGACAGGAGGCGGGTGAACGTCGCTGTGCAGCGGGGTGCGTCTCGATGGGCGACGCTCATGGTGACGATGTAGCTTGGCGGCGTGGGTGCGACTTCGAACGCAGTCAACCCGCATGGAGACTCAGTGCTCCGTGCAGGGAATGGCCAGCCTGCCCAGCTCACAGCTTGCGTCGAGTCGCGATGCTCGGCGCAAACGTGACCGTCAGCCAGGTCACGGTCGTTGCTGTGCTGGCCAGCTGACCGCGGAGACGCCTCGCCGAGATCCGCGATGCCCTCGGCAAGGAACAGAACAGCAGGCCAGGCCGCGCCCCGAGATGCAGTACTCGTGCCGGCAACGCCGCCCCAGCTGGTGGATGGGCGGCAGCAGCACGGACGGCCGCGTTCCCTGGCTGGACCCTGGACCGCCGGCGTCCGATGTCTCGGCCCGCTGTGTTCCGTCTGCCGCTGCTTCGGCTCGTCCCCAGCCGCGAAGCTTTTCGCCACGTCTTCACCACACGTGGCCCAATTGTGGCACACCACCTCGATGCACCAACACAGGTCAGCAGCTGATTCGCTGGCCTCACGCGCACAGTTGGCTCAAAATCGCACGCGCTGGCCGCCGCACCTTCGTCGTCGTCGACGCATTTTTGTTCCAATCACCACAGTCATCTACCCCGCGTA
Source organism: Rhipicephalus appendiculatus (assembly GCA_030522465.1). NCBI lineage: Eukaryota > Metazoa > Arthropoda > Arachnida > Ixodida > Ixodidae > Rhipicephalus > Rhipicephalus appendiculatus. The sequence continues at coordinate 12,966 of JALIZH010012963.1, forward strand.
CTTTCCTGGCGTTATCACCGCCGTCCCGGCACTTCCCGGTCACGAAGGCCGCGCGCGTTATCGGCGTGACATAGCATTCTTGATAGGAATGTGCCGGGAGCCGGGTTATCAAGAGAGGAAACGTGAGCAAGCCAGATGACGATTATTGTTGTGTAGCAGAAATACTCCCAAAATACTCGACTTTTTCTTAGAGTACAGTTCTTTTTCTCCACTGTGTGTCAACGCTCTCCACTGTGTGTCAACTCTGCTACCTTTAGGTCGCAGAGTTGCGCATAGGTCCGCCATATTGCCCGCTGAGGCGTCCACGTCATGCAGGAAAGCCACCCCTTTCGAATGTAGGAGCCGACGCGGCTCAGCGGCTCCGTGCGCTTTCTCGCTCGTTCATAACCCGTCGCTGGCGCAATGACTTTGGCTTCGAAGAAAAAAAAAAGGAGAACTCGAATAAATAATGCCTTGAGATGAAACTGGTGCTATAGCTTGTTCGATGGCAGTCACCATCGGAAGTAATATTTTTGTTTTAAATAGCGAACAGGAAAACTTCGACTTCATTTGTCGAGATTCTCGACAAATTAAGTTCAGCAAATCGCTCGTTTCACGTGGTTTTTTTACGCAGCGCTTAGGTGGCTCGAGAAAACAATTGCTAGAACTATCACTCCGCGTTTTACAAACAACGCAAGCAAACGAGAATTTTCCGCATATCTACGTAGCTGTGGCATAAAGTAAACACTCAGTGAGGTTTCGAATGCAATGCCGCACAGTGCCCGGACTGAATTATACTGTTTCGACAGACCTGTACGGTGCATATTCACGCATTCACTCGCGCACAATTTTATCGTTCCGTCCCGTTCGATTTATGCCAACGGCTAGCCAGCCGTTGACCAGTAGGCAGCACTGAGTCACGGCGCTACGCAGCATAGGCACTACTAACACTGACTTTCACTAAAAACGGACAACGCAAGACACAACCACGACACCAACAAAAAACACTCCTAACTCAGACGGATCGCCTCGCCCGGAGTGCTTGGGGAGCGATGGCGATAGCGGTGGCACCGGCGGTAGAGCAGAGCAGTGGTGGTGGCGCGGCGGTCGCCAGCACTCGCGCGGCCGTGAAGTGGGCTTTCCCTCAAAAGGATGCTTTTTGCGCACGTGAGCGCGCTTGGCGAATGGGGGGCGCGAGCGGCGAGTTCTATCAGAGGCGCAACTCTGCTACCTAAAGGTAGCATATACAGTAACTCTATGAGCCACCGTCTATTAGCTCCACCTGTCGCCGCCAAAAGAAAACAGCGTAGGCGGCGAACACAATCTGGACGCGGCGCCGGCCTCAGAGTCATCACCTAAAGCATTCTGACACCATGGTCACGCGTCACGAGCGGATCAACGCGAGTGGTTGGGCGAGTTGGTAGTTCATCGTCAACAGCGTGGGAAAAAACCCGAATGGACGAAAAGAGAGCTGACACGCACGAGCGCTGCGGAACTCAGCCTCTCAGGGTGTCCTGCTTTCACAGGTGCGCGAAGAGTTTTGCAGGTCAGGTGGACCGCTTTGCGAAGGCTGGTTACCCGCAGCATGGCCTTGCTTCTGTTCCTGGTCAGCTTCTCAGAGAGCTCAAGGCACGTTGTTGGGCTAGTTGGTTACGATCCATGAGACTGTTTGGCGTAGCGCACACCCACAAGGACAAAGGACACACACACACACCTGTCCTTCTTTGTCCTTGTGGGTGTGCGCTACGCCAAACAGTTTCTCAAAGAGACCAAATGCTCTCACCGCAATGACCGCCCTGACAAGGGTGAGAAGAGAGCTAAGGTGGCAGTGGTCCCTTATTTACACCAAGTCTCGCGCCGCCTCAAGAAGACAGGGCAGAGCGCTGGCATGAAAGTTGTCTTTTCCGCGGCCCAGAAACTGGAGAAACTGTGCAAACTAACGACCTCCGCTAACAAAAGAAAAGACGGCTGCCAGATCAAGCACTGGGACTTATTCGCCCCGTGTGTCGACATCGTGGTGTATGTCATCCCAGTGTCATGCGGAAAGAAATACGTCGGCCAAACGTCAAGATGCCGCAATATACGCCCTACGTGAGCAACGATGCAGAGCGGCAACTATGGATAATAGAGCGCGCATTGTAGGGGGTGTGGTTGCCGGTCTACCTACAATCAAACAGAGGTAATCGTCAAAAGTATAGATGTGCTCGGTAGAGAAGTTGTAGAGGCGGCCCGAAATTGCTCGTTTGGGGGAGGCATGCATCAGCATGCCTTCCATTGACTTGCACAATAAGTAAGTTGGTTATCTTTCCTATGCGAATGCTCTGTAAGATAGTGTTTTCTGGTTTAAGTTTTTTTTATTTCGTCACTTATTAGCGTTCATGGGCGGTGGTTGTCACATGTTCTTTTGCGAAATGCAGTTTTTCACTACATATGTGTGTCTTTTCTGAATTGAAAGTCAGCGCTTGTCCGTGCCAGCTCTTTTCGTCCGTTCACGTTTTTTCCCGCGCTGTTGAAATTTCCTTGACGACGAGCGGATCCCCAGCAGACCATGTGGTGAGACGTAGGGAGTGGCTGCAGCGTCCGAGCTGCCGAGGGCTAAGAGCGTCTTCCGCCTGCTCTGGCTCACGCCTGGAGCCATGCGGTGGTGGTGAAAAGCGTTTATTACAAAAAATGAGAGGTGTGAGCCTTACAGCGGGGCTCTACATGCTGGCTGGTGTCCCTAGTCCGGGACCCCATTGGTCGAAGCCACCAGCCTGGCTCTCCGGACCAAGGCCCTCTGGACCTGAAGGTCTGAGCACCCCCTCAGGACCGCCTCCCAGTCTTCTCCGGTAGGGTTAGAGGTTAGGGCTGGATCACGCTGACAGGCCCATGCGGCTCGTCTTCGGCAAAAGCCAGCCGGACGCGCCTTGCGTTGCCCTTGCGCTCCGGTGCCTCAAGGTCATTGCGACGAGATAAATTACCTTACTAGACATGGAATAGTAGAGCTTTCGTTCTAAGATAGTTCGATATCGCAGTCTATCGGAAAAAAAATAAGGCTTATCTCATTCTCTAACAAAGTGAGTTGCCCATCGCGTCGTTCGTCGAGTCGCACTTCATGCGTTGCCGATGCAGGGTTTCTCTTTGGGATGAAAGCCCCCTGGTATGTATGTGCCGGTCTCTGGACGTCGTTAACTCTGCTACCTACCAGTCTGGTACACAATTGCCTGTTCCTAAAACGAAGCCTATTCCGGTATGAAACGCATCAATTAGCTTGAGAATTCTAGGAAGGGACTTGATTTTAACTAAAGTTTGCAGTTTGGCTTTAAGACTTTCAGCAGCACATAAATGGGCTACATTGACGCAGTTAACCAGCACGAAAGACTTATGTACAAACAGGACCTGTGCTAATCCTGTTTGTACATGTCTCTCGTCTCGTCTTTCCTGCTGGTGAACTTCGCAAAATGTCGCACCAACTTGCCCAGACAAAAGCACTCCTAAGGATGCATTGACTTTGCGACAACATTTGTGAAAGGCTGGGTAACGCGCATTTTCTCCTCTTTTATCTTGTAATGTGGTGAGCGCCTTGACCACAATACATTGTGATGGACTTTGTGTTTTCTTGCCTACTGCCACTGAGGAACATTTTGCGTCTTTCTGTGACTTTGTTCATCATGCGTCAATGGTCAATGTGAAATAACGTTCTGGTAAGCTTCACTTTTTTTTAATGAAATGTAGCATCATCCGAGTTGTCATTGCTGCAGCGGTGCCCCCGAGAACGAAGTTGAAATTCGCTTCCGGAGCCGGGAGCCTCGTGGCCTGCTGCTCTGGACCGGTGGCCGGGGAGACCACATGGCGCTCGCTCTGGACCAAGGCCGACTGCTTGTGTCGTACGACCTGGGCGCTCGACGACAGGAATTGTGGTCCGAGTCGCGGATCGACGACGGCCGCTGGCACACGGCGCGGCTACAGCGTCAGGGTCGGTTGGCAACCCTTGTGGTAGACGGTTCAAAGCCGTTGACCTCGAATGCTGCTCCTGGGGCCACGCAGCTCAACACCGATGGGCTACTGTGGCTAGGCGGATGCCCAAAGCTGCCCCCCGGGCTTCCGGCAGCGCTCTACTTAGGCTTCGTGGGCTGCATACACGAGGCGACCGTAGACGGGCGCGAGCTGGCACTTGCGGGTCCTCATTGCGCAGACGACGACCCCATCACCTGAAGCCATGTATGGAGCTCCTGAGGCGCTTACAACCAGGCGACGACCGAACGCTTCATCGGAAACAGAGGCGCGTGTGCCGCAAGGTGTAGCTGCGGCGCTCATAAACACTACGACTGTTTTGCTTCCAGCGATATCAAAATTCCATCAAGCGCTTGTAGCGTCAAGATGCGCTGAAACTAGCATGTCACTGCTGTCGTGAAAAGCGCCCGTTTTTCATTGAGGCTTGGATTACACCGCTCCCAACAATGTCGTGAAGTGCTCATACGGTACAATGAAATTACATAGATATGCGTGCAAACACAGGTAAAGTATGCATCTAGCCATGCGCCACGTGTGCACCGTTCGTTAACAAAGTGTAACCCTTGTTCTTTCTATCACTTATGCTGAATAATTGTGGTGTTAGGCGGCAGCCTTGATTCGTCATACGGCACCTTCACAATTAACACGCCATTTTCTTTTCCTCTGCTATAAACGTGGCTCTGAGCAGGGCAATCTTCTTGCGTACGGCTAGGGAGCGTAAGGTCAGCACGAATTAGCCCTGATGAAAAAAAAATGCTTATGGATGGCCCTGAGTTTTCCCGTGCCTTTCTCTCGGTCCGCATAGCTTCAGACCTGAGGTGCCAGGTGTCGCTACCACAGTCTTCCAGAAATGTGCCTCTTTCCTTATGCGGGTTACTCATTGAAGCGACAAGCTGGCCGCCTCTATGATTTAGGTGCTGCTGACCACCGATCGCCATGGCACTTCAATGCAACGGCGAAGTGACGTTGTTCTTCACAATCCCTGTTTTCGCCGATAATAAAAACTGTGGTGAACAGAAAATTGCTGTAAATAAAGCTTGCTCGTTATACAAGGGCAGAAACCCACCTGCTGCAACGCTTATGCCAGCTCCGTGAGACAGTGCTGCATAGCGAAGGAACCTCTTACTAGGTGGACTCACTCGCCTGGTGTGCTATTGCTCTAGTATGCCTCTTCGAAATGCAAGGTCAGTGTGCATACTCTTCCACTATGAATCGTACTAGCTTATTACGTGTCTCCTAGCGCACAGATAACAAACAAAACAAAAGCGTGTGTTGTGTTTCTTAATTGTTCATTGTTCGACAGGTTCTCGCAAGATATCCACTAACTTCCACACATTACACCGGACAAATCGACTTCTCTGTGGTACGACCTACTGAATACTCATTCTTCGGAAATCGCGTTCTAAACCGAGCGGGCGGGTAAGCCAGAGCTCCTATAGCTTTGCACTAAACGCCCGCCAGTGTTATTTTTCTCCGTGACTCTAAGTCATGGTCGCATATTTTCACGTGGTCGTGACATAGACGAAGGCAGCAGTAGGCTTCTTGAAGGTGAAACTCTTTATTCGGCCAAACTTGTGACCGCGAAACGGAAACTCAAATTACAGCAAGCGATGAACTCTGTACACTGATATCGGCGCACAGAGTGTCGGTCGTCGATAAACTGATCCCGCGGAAACGCGCGTTCGCATTTATACACGCGGCGTCGAACATTCGAGCGTTATCGCTGGTGCCCGAGTTTGTTCCAGAATAAACTCAGCTGTTCGCGTTTGTGCTCTCAAGCCGAACAGATGATCCGCACACTGCTCTCCATTGGCATGTCACTGGTGACCACCCTCGAAGGTCCAGCAAAATAGCACATAAACGGCTGGCTGCCCTTCAGTGAATGTCTATCCTCCATTTATGTAAGCTGCGCACTGGTGATGGCAGCGGTTGACGTGTCAGCGCAATCAACGAGTGCATCCGCTAAAAATGCAAACGCGCAGCGGATCGAAAACCACGCTCTGCATTTTTCGCGGTTCGAGATTGTGACTGTAAATAAAAACACGTACATTGACGTACTGTGGAAGCTGCACATGGTTTCAGCTTGTATATCGCATACGTACACGGCATACCTTAACACATGTTAAGGTATGAACTTGTTCAACATACTTGTACTTGCAAAATCTGAGGAATGTTATCCGCTTAAGGATCATCTATGGCTCCCGTTTGTGCGCGTCTTGATTGTGGCTTTGCCACATTCAAGAGACATTTCTTAAACATTCCCTGACCACCCCGCGGGAACGCGAAGCTCTATGGGAAAAGTGTGTACGTCAAGCCAGCCGGCTTTCCGGTCGCCCACTGCTCGTTGGTGCCGTGGGAGCACGAAACAGAACACGTCGCCGCTTGTTCACTATTTTTAAAGGAGTACTGACACGAAATTTTTCACTTATCGTTTTCTTGCGTGAAATCATAGGCCAGGCCCCCAAGAGCCTAGGTAATGTACCGGTAAGCGTAAGTGCGCCCTGAAAATTTAATTGCAGCATGTTTTTAAAAGCTAGTTTTGGTTCCTACTGTACCCTGACGTCACGACATGGTACGGGCAGCGCCACCAGGCGGAGTATGTGAATGCGCACGCTTTCGTGATGTATCCTCGTGCGCGCGTATACCTCCATCGTCTGCTTCGTCTGCTGCGCGCCGCACGTGTGGCAACTGTCGCGCCGTCAACGATGGACGAATATTTGTCAACAGACTCCGACGACAGCAACGACTTCGACAGAGAGGAAGATGCGGAGCTTGCCGACCCCGCGAATCATTTCGCATTCGACCCGCTTGCAAGTACGTCAGAAGACGAGTCGTCTGAGAGCCATAGCGCCGTGCAAGACGGCTTGCGCATCGGGAATGTCGAATGGTGAGAATTCACTGTTTTCTGCTTGATTTTGCGCGGGAATCTTCCGGATGTTCTACGGAAGTCAAGAGCGTTCGTGTGGATGTCATAATGCTATGACTTGCTTGAAATTATTGGTACTCGACGCAGATTTGACACCGCATGTACGCTTTGTCCTGCCGCTTTTCTATGCAGCCGCACTGCGCACGCAGTATGCCAACTCGTGCTGGTCGTAACGCCTGAACATTATATCGATAACGTAATCTGCGTAGGTGCCTTTGTGGAAATTGCCACCCGATGGACACAGAGACTGAGTGTGTGTGCTGTCGGGAAATCGACAAAGTCGCGCTCTAGTGCCGGATGAGGCAGCCTGTGTCACCGCGCACCCGACGTTTCAGCGTGGGTGCCTAGACATTCACGCCCTCGAGATAGGGTACTACCCTTGATGGAAGATCGACCAGGCGTCATTAAGGCACCGGAAATCCACAGGTATTACTGCTGCGGTTGATCTAAGTTAGCTGTTGCTGTTGAAGCTGAAGTAGGCCGAATCGCAAGCTGTCCCTGACGTGCAAAGTACATGCCTTCGGTATACTTCCTGCAAAAGTGTGGTGGTCGCAAGTACGACGCGTCATCCACGCACTAAAAACGTGCATAGGCGCATGTTACTTGCTAATATTGCTATGTCCATATTCCATATCGCGTGTCCAACTAAATAAAGGAAAATGAAAAAAAATACATGCATAAGTGGCGTTGGAGACCTCCGGTCGTCAGGCAGCGCAAATTATGCATGAACTCAAAATCACAACATGTGAAATAAAATCTGCAAGCTTAGAATAGCTGCTGCTTACATTGTTAGATAGTTTTTCAGAAATCAGATTACTTGATCTCGCATTTCACGTTCTTTGTGATTGACTTATGTACTTCATTGTTCTTTTTCTTTCCTCTATTCGCGATTCCAACTGAGCGCTCGCCACCTAGCGGCCGCGCCTGGAAACGGCACTAACAGGGTCAGCCTTGAAAGGAGATACGTTGTCACGTTGCGCGCGTTGAGAAGCGGCCGCATAGTTCCTTTATTTTCGCCATGCCGCACGCGCGAGCACGGAAAAAGAAGAAAGCGATGTCCAAAGACCATTGCTGTGTGCCGCAATGCATGGCATCGCGGTGGAAAGGCGGCAACGTATCGTTCTTTCACTTCCCGAAGGATGCAGACGACGCGCGACGCGCAATGGAGAACGGCGTAGATCAGAAACTTACGCATTGGAAAGAAGGTGACGGACACTATGGTGGTTTGTTCTAATCACTTCGCTCGCGACGACCTCATTCTCCCCGGTGAGTACACCATTATTTAGCGTGTGTGCATTCTTGCCAATACTCGGGCTTCTCAAAGAGCGGAGTGTACCTACTGCCATCGACACTAGCGTGACGTCAGGCTACGGCATCAATTCCGGTGGCATCGCGGACCACTATGGCTGGTTGTGATGACGTCAGCTACGAAAACAAACAAGATGGCCGCCTGCACGTAACCAACGTAGCTAGAGTGTACTAGAATGGGGGAGTGGGTCCACACAGGGCTCCATGCTGAGGCGTTTTTTTCTGAAAATCCAGGCGGCCGCCACCTGTCGCCTTCACCTGAAGGTTACTATGGTTACCTCTGATGTTGCCATGGTTACGGCCGCGCGCGGCGGCCGCCGGCGGGCCGTTGCGCATCAGTCGCGTCTCAAGCGTATCCCGCAGCGTTCGTGCAAAGCCGTGGACGGCGTTTTCAGCGCTTTTTGTTCACCCGCGCCGCTTGCGGCCCGCTTCAGTGGACCCACTCTCCCATTCTAGTACACTCTAACGTAGCCGCGGCCGTGGAAACGTCACGATATCTCGCGCGAACACATGATGAGAAGATAATACAGTGTCATGACGTCAAGATACAGTATGAACCGAATCTATAGATTTTAAAAATACGTTGTCATAATTTTTTCAGGGCTCGCTCACGCTTAGCGGGGCGTTTTCTGGGCTCTTGAGGGCTTGGCCTTTCATTTGGCACAAGAACACGAGAGAGAGAGAGAAACGAAGAAGAAAGGCAGGGAGGTTAACCAAGCTTGGCTCGGTTGGCCACCCTACACGTAGGTTGGGGGAAAGGTTTCGTTTATATAGGCAAGCGCTTTAGAAAATTTGTTGCGTTATGTGTGTGAGTATTTTTCTCGTATGCTTGTTTTCTGTACAAGTCGTAGTGCTACCCATTCTCAAATTAAGCTGATGTAATCCTTGCCCCGAAAAATTTTTGATTTCGTGTATATACACGCGCACAAACGCACTCCCGAATATACATTAAGGATTGGTGTACCTCACCGAAAAAAAATTCGCCATACGCCCCTGTCACTGGCGTACGTTTCTTCCGCGTGAACTGTAGTAGTGAAACCTGAAATATATTAATTACGGACAAACGTATGGTGTTTATGCCTGCGCGTTTGCTCGGCGGTGTCTACAGACGGTGCTGCGTTCTCATTAAACGCGGCGCGCTGACAGTTTAGGTCCGTCAGCTCGCAAGAAATTTAAGAGGAACTGCAAAAGCGATTGTTCCAGCTTTTGGACCGTTCGCCTTGCGGGCGCATCGCTTGGTTCCTTTCCGACACAACTTATGTTGGAACAAGCTTGTTTCCGAGTGATGCATTTATCCCCATTCCACTGAATAAACGATCGTTAATTTGCGGAAACCTAACATGCTTAATTAAAAATTAATTTCCTTTGACTATTTATGAGTTCCTTAAATTTATTAAGACTATCACCAGGGTCCTATGGCTGACATTTTGGGGGGGGGGGGGGGCGGGGGGGGGGGGGGGTTCAACCACCCTGTAATTAAGTTCGTGCGTGCGTTGCGTGCGTATATATATATATATATATATATATATATATATATATATATATACATATATATAGGAAAGAAGGGTAAGTTTAAGGGCTCGTTTGCTTTGTTAAACACATTATTAATGAGAACTAACAGACAATGATGGCAAGGAAAGTATAGGGGATGTTATTAGAAGTAATTGTAATGCATATGTGTAGAAAGAAAAGTGGACGAAAAGATAACGATAACTTTTCTTTTCGGTCCCTGCCGGTGGCAAGTTATCTTTTCCACTTTTCACATATATATATATATATATATATATATATATATATATATATATATATATATATATATATATATATATATATATATATATATATATATCGGCTTCGATATAAAATACTGCCAACACGAACAAGCGAGTGTTCGGAAGCACACGAACTCATTTATTAGAAACCTATTAACATGGATCGGCCAACGAAAAGAAAGGAGCACTCCTATTACAAGTGAAACTACGATTGGCCTTATCTCAAGACACACTGACCCAGGCATAGATCCTTTCTGTAATCAAGTGAACGGCAAGCGTATTCAGCTTTTGACGGGACTACGGAACTCAATGGGATACATGCAATCGGCAACACGAGCCCCTCGGAAACTGTGAAGGCCTTATCTGTAGTAGTGCAGCAACGCAGCGCACAAATGCGTGCACCTTTCGGAGAGGCCCTGCTACACATGAGCAGCTGCATTATTCAACCTTAGGCTCACTGGACAAGTTCTTCAACTTGAAGTAAATCTGGCGCAGTTCGCCGAAGAGGCTCGATGTTTGCACGCACAGCACAACTATTTCCGCTGTTTCGCCAGTGAAATCCTTTATGCCGATGAGAACGAGGTGGTCGGCGACCAGCACCATTACGCCTTCGACGAAGCAACGTGATCGGACGCCACAGTTAAGAAACTTCAGTACAGCGCCAAGTGAAAGTGCCGCGTTGACCCATTAAGCGTAGCCATGTTTGTTTTTTCGACCAGTGTTGCCAGCACACGGAGCGTTTTGTGGAGTTACGAATAAGTCATAGTTCTCGATAGCGCCTTTGGCCCACTGGGTTGATTAAGTAAACGATAAATAAAATGAAGTGTTTCTGCCTATCTGTACTTGCTAAAAAAGAATCTGCATGCTAAATAACAATGACGTTTTATTTCGTAATTTTGTCTGCTCGAAAGGGCCCCTTGTCAGTAGATGGTTCTGGAATATGACTGTGCACACATTCGATTCAGCTGCAGGATATGTTTATCTTTACTCTTGCCACTGCATTTTTATATCGTATTGCATTCATATTGCAGGCGATATCGATATACTGTGTATCGTCCATTTGTAAGATCGGTCTGGCATCACCTTGGCAAACGAAAGCGAGTGGTCCTGCCCAGCTGCGTCGTCTCTGCAGTGCGTCAAAATTTCCCTTCACAAGACTACTGCGGCTTTTAGTATCCAGAATACTAATATACGAACGTCATGGAGATGCAGTTCAATAAAAGAAAACATGTTCTACTTGATTTATTTCTTTAGGCATAGCAGCCTGTGTCACTGACCTTTCTTCTGGTCGTATGCAACACAGATGCTATATGACCAGCACTACAGAAGGAAGTCAACACTTGGGCTAACGCACATGAAATTCAAGAAAGAGGCCGTAGTTGCTAAAGTAAGAATAACACAGACAGAGCTGCTAAGTGTGCACACATGGCAGTAAATACGTTCTCCAGATTTCTGAGTCTTGACCCCATGGATTAGGTAAGAAGTAAACAGGAACCTGAAAGACGGCGTTAGTCTGACATGCTTAGCTGCACAATGTCTTCCCTGATGAGCTCGTACATTGCCAGATTTGCATGTTCACCATGTCTCAACTCAACAACTGAAGTACACGGCGTAGCTATGCACGAAAACAACACTGATTTCGATAACACGTGTGAAAGAAATGAGGCAAAGGCCATGGTTGATAATGTGACAATAACAAAACAGAAAGAGCTACTAAGTTTGCACACATGGCAGAAAATACGTTCTCCAAATTTCTGAAAGGTAGTCGTCTTGACCTCATGGACTAGGTAAGAAGTAAACAGGAACCTGAAAGACGGCGTTAGTCTGACATGCTTAGCTGCACAATGTCTTTCCCTGATGAGCTCGTACATTGCCAGACTTGCATGTTCACCATGTCTCAACTCAACAACTGAAGTACACAGCGTAGTTATGCACGAAAACAACACTGATTTCGATAACACGTGTGAAAATTATGAGGCAATGGCCACGGTTGGTAATGTGACAATAACAAAACAGAAAGAGCTACAAAGTTTGCACACATGGCAGTAAATACGTTCTCCAAATTTCTGAAAGGTAGTCATCTTGACAACATGGACTAGGTAAGAAGTAAACACGAACCTGAAAGACGGCATTAGACGGCAAAGACGGCAACACTGATTTCGATAACACGTGTGAAGATTTCCATAACACGTTGAACCTCCATGGAGCACGCAACTCGGGATCGCCTGCACGTTTTAAGTTGCTGCCCCTGCAGTCTCTTTTTCTATGGCCTTGAAAGACATCGTGATGCGCGGTTGCGGCAGTGGGGCACAACGTTGGGATGGCATCACTTTTAAGGCGCAGATTCTTCGTCGACAGTCCGAAGTCGGTCAGCAACTGCATGCTGCACGTGTACGCGTCCGGAGTGAAGTGGAACGAACAGAGTAAACTCCGCTTGGTTGGCGTCCAGTCTCCGCCTCGGCCGCGGCGCACGAAGTCGACTCAGGCTTGTCTCAGCGCCGGATCGGACGGGAATCGGTGGAACTTGCACCTATTGTCCCCCCGTTTCACTGGCACAAGACTTCACAGCACAAAATATCGGTGCCATGATTATAAATTCAAAATGAGATGATTCCCTTGCCCTCTGATAAGCGTATATTTCGTATTCGCGTGCACGCACTCTATTGCAGACTCCGCTTGCTCGCTTCACAGCTACACTGGATGACAGTGACCACACGACCGCACGGCGCGAGCAGACGATCGAGAAGGCGACGCGCAAGCTGCCATTTTTGTGTTTTGGAGCTTGACGTCATCACAACTAGCCAGACTGCTGCGTGAAGTCGCCAGGATTAGTACTGTAGCCTGACGTCAGGCTAGTGTTGATGTCGGTAGGGCCGCCGCGAGAAAATTGACTTTAATATAAAATAAAATATCTTATCAGCATTTGCTGAGCTTCATACTTGCTCAAGATATTGCCCCGCACCTCCACCAAATTGACACGGGGATCAAGAATACGCAAGAAAGACAAAAGCGAGTGTATTTACAATATTTACAAGTGCCGGATAGCTGCCACCGAATAGCTGCCAGAATCTCGCGCGGCACCCCCAGCTTCTTCTTCGTCCCTTCGTCTGTCACGGCGGGCTCATGCACCATGCCTCGTAACATCATCTATGCATACAGGAGATTGGTATGGCAGAGTAAGCTCGCCTTCGAAAAAATGTGTCAGTACTCCTTTAAATCGTAAGCACTACACATATGACCTACATATAAGCCAGAAATGTGAAAGGTATAACGCATTCAGTGTAGGTACATGTACAGTACTCACGGACTCAAACGAGACGTTTAGTATGACTGGTATTCGCAATTGTTCGAGAAAACCACGTCATACCGCGATGAGTGTTGACCCTAAAGATAATATTGGCTCTCATATTCGTGTTCGAGGCCAAGTTACGCCGATATCAAACCGAACTGAATACGATGTAAACGAAAGTATGTTGGTTACTTAGCCCTAAATTGTCCTGTTTCAATCCGTGAGTACTACATAAGCGTGCGCAGGGTTCCCCTACAGGGGGCGGCGAAGGTTCATCGCAGCGCCCCCCATCACTATTAAATCAGTGTATGGGGCCGACTTTGCGCCCCCTCTCCTTTTAGACCTACCTAGCGTCTGTTCAAAAGGTTTTCTCGTTTTCTAGCATTTTGAGCACAATTGAAGCCATTGTGATTGGAGTGGCCGCCTACGAAGGCGATCAAGGTGGTGCTCTACTGCTCAGTGCCACAGCGCCGGACCTAAGCAACAGAACTCGGTGTCAGCCTGCACCGGTACCCGCGCAACAAGAAATTGCGTGAAGCGGGGGTTCTGAAGCTGAGAACCGGCAAGGATCCATTGGCTACGAGTTGTGTGTGAAACAAGCACTTCCGCGACGAAGGCTCTCGCTACTGCGTCGGCGCTGCGATGTTCGGTGAGTGTCACGTATCTCGGGGCTGTCACGCATCTCAGAGGCTGCTCTAAACATGTCGCGCGCCCTAATCCGAACGTCCCACTGTTCCTTATTGTCCGCGCGGAACAAAAGCTCACATTCCCGTCGCTGACGTACTTGGAGACGTCTCACGGTCGTCGTCGTCGATCCGCATCCGAGCTGTTTGTCTCCCTTGCGTACTCGGGTCGCCGTCAAGTTCGTCGTCGGACTTGAACGGTTAGGGCTAGCTGTACTGGCCTCTGCTCCTTGATGCCCGATCCATCCGACGACCTGGCTCTTCGATGACTGTGGAATGGGCCGCTGCCGTCCTGACACGAAGGGCAAGAGCTGTTGGCGCACCGGAACTGCGGTGATGAGGTGCGGCAAGTCCGGGCCGCCTCACTCGGTGTCTCCCGAGGTCGACGGCCACTTCCCGGGCCTCCAGAACCGGGTGCCCGCTGCTTTCGTCGCGGTTGCGACGCTAACCTCCTTGACCTTCTCAGTCCGGAGCTCCACACAACAGTGCCGTCTCTTCTTCCCGGGTTCTCCATCACGGCTCGGGTCGCGTGCCACGCGCCCTTCGCCGGCGAATGACGTGCGCAGACGTGGCAGTGGAGCACACCATCGGGTACTTTTCCGTGGCTCCGCACACCATCGCCACTCGCATACCTTCCGCACGTGCTGCGTGCCTCCCCCTTTACTCATGATGTTGCCCCCCTTTTTAACAGTTTTTTTTCTCAAAAACCTGCTCCAATCATCCTCCTTAGGGTTGCGGCCTTCTGATCTTCTGGTGATGCCTTGTGTCTCGAGATTCCGCGTACCTGGGCTGGCTTATCAGCTTCTCTCACCACACACTTTCACTTGTGACATCACACAATTCACTGCACCAACACGTCAAAGATACGCTCTCACTGTTCACGCAGTTAATTGTCCCGAACATTATAGCCACCAAACTCTACAATACAACTTCCAAAATAACATGGCCCATCACTTCAATGGCAATGCCCTTTCACAAAGTGATTCACCTATTTGTGTATTCCCGGCCAAAACACCTCTCTAGTCGTTTCTCTGCGTAGGCTCTTAGGATCCCTACTGCCATTCGCATAGTGATGCTCTAAAATGGCCTGCCTATAACACACTGGCACCACCATCTGTCTCATTATAGTTCCATTATCCCAACACTTCCTGAATATCAAATCGTTGCTCGATTCATAGAATACTCCATCCCTATACACTTCTCTCTTTGGTTTACACCCAATCCTGTTTATTGCGTACCTCAGGGTCCTATCTTTGCTCTGTTCTTTCGCGAGTTTCTCTGCAGATACCCCAATACGCTCAAGAGCTGGCAATTGACTCTTCGTTTGCCGCTCACTACTCGCACTTCCCGCTCTGTCATCTGAGTTGTCAGGACCTCTCGTATCCTTCTCTTTTGTGTTGTCCTTGGCATAGGCACTTTGCACTGGGTCATCCACCCTTTGCACACCTGGCCTATTCCCCAAGATGACATTATACAATGGATCCTCCATACATTTGGCAGTGATTTGTCCTACGAAATAGAGTGTATCGCGCCTTATGTTGGCCTCTGGCAACCTCACCTTAGATCCGTCTGCAAACACCAGTACCCCGCTTCTCCCTATAAAATCTTTCTCGTTCACCAGTCTCTTCCTGACTAATACTGTATCTGCGCCGGAATCCGTTAACACACAAACCCGTTTTCCGTTTACTTTTCCTTCCACTAATGGCACATTACCACCTGTCGGCATGTCCCTCACTGTGCTGACGACCTTTGCTTTCTCTTCTGACCTCACTGCACATGCAGTATTATCTAGAGGTCTACTCCTGCATTCGCTAGCTTTGTGCCCGCTTTTATGAAACAACTGGCAGATTATTGGTGGTTCCTGCGGACTATTGCTCGTTCGACAATTCATGGCAATATGCCCGAGCCGATTGCACAGGAAACAGCGCTGCTCTTTCCTTGTTTTGCTTGTTGGGGCCTCACTGGTAGACTCTTCCTCGTGGTTGTCGCAGCTGCCTTTTTCTAGATTTTTAATCCCTTGTGCCTCCATGAACTGGTCGGCTTGCTTGGCCATCTCCTCCACCTTGCACAACTTCGTTTCTTTCAAAAATACGGCCAGCTTACTGCCGCAACGGTTGAGGAACTGTTCGTCAACTATTCTGTCGCGGACGCATATGTATTTTCCGTATCCGACAACTCCATCCACCGATCAAAATAGTTGGTGAGGCTGCATGCAAACTGCTTGCCGGTTTCCGAATTCTCCGGCTTCCAAGAGCGGAACCTTTCGCGAAACCCTTCGGCAGCGAGTTGGAACCTGTCTAATAGTCTTTTTCACGAAATCGTAGTCCAACGATTCTTGTGCCGGCATGCGGCCGAACACACTTAGCGCCTCCCCTACTAGGCAAAGACTATAGGCATTGGCCCACTCGCTTTTCTCCCAGCCTTGCCCCACGGCTATCCTTTGAAAGCGATGCAAATAAGCATCAAGGTCATCCCTCCGCTCATCGAAAGGCGCCATCAGCTTACGAGGGCAAATTTGTCTAGGCCTGGGAGTAGGCGAGTTGGCCGACGCCGTCGTGGGGGGTACTCGCGCTGCTAGCGTCGTTGCGCGCAGCAGCATTTACTTCCGCTAATCTCAACTTAAGCTCGAGAATCTCCTTCTCGCGCTCGTGCTGCTCACGCGCATCAAGCGCACGCTCCTTCTCTCTCTCGTACTTGATTTCCCGCTCCTTGCGCTCAGCTTCGCTTTCCTGTTCTTTCTGCGCGAGCTGCTTATCATACTCTTTCTGAGCGTTTTCGAAAGACTTCAGCATCTCCTCCTTGGTCATATCCATCCAAGTCTGGCTACGGCCGCCAACTTCTCCAAATCCATCCCTGCAAACCCCAACGATACGTGACTAGACCAAAAGATGGGAAAATCCTGGCAGGCTCGCCCCTTATTGTGCCACGTATCTCGGGAGCGCTTGCAAGCTAGATGGAAATGAGAGAGTCAGGGGACGGAAGTCAATCAATCAATCAATCAATCAATCAATCAATCAATCAATCAATCAATCAATCAAAATATTTTATTCGTACCACAGATATAAGCACAATGGCGTAGAATATACAGAAGGAGGTCCCATAGCGCACGGCTGAAAGGAGACCTCCTGGCGGAAAATTACACGTTTATAAGTACAATAAATGGCAACAAAACAGCGTTAAATAATTATTCATAGGTATAAAAACAACGCAAACGTACAATAAAAAAAATGGCAGTAAGAATAGCAATAAGACATCGTTAAGTAATTATACTTCGTAACATAACCGACGCAAACATGCAACAAAAATGGCATTAAAAATGGCAATTGAACAACGATAAGTAATTATACATAGTTATAGAAACAATGAAAATGTACATGAAAAATAAATACAACAGTAGCGCCCACAGTAATGATTCTAAGCGTAAGGAAATGTAGATATAGAAATAAGGAGTTACTTATGAGTGAACAATAAGATGAACAAGCTATTTTTTATACGCTCCTTTTAATGGGGGTGAAAGGCAAGAACGCTTGTGTGCTTAGATTTGCGTCTGAAGTTCAGGGAAAGACGGAAGCTTGAAGAATGCGAAAAACTTGTGAACATGAGGTGTCGCTGGAGCATGTGTTTCAACTAGCAGTCTTGTCTTCAAGGCTACAACTGTGTATGTTTAAACCTCGGGCAGTCAGAATCAATCTGAAGTTGCCCACTACTGTGCGAACTCATATTCATATCATGGTTTACATGTGAATCATCGGAAATTATATATTACATTACAAGATGAACATCACAGTAGTGAGGGGAATTAAGTCTTTCCGACATTTAGTTGTGACTTGTGAAAGTTTACAAACTACGCTTAAAACTGTTTTGCCTTAAATAACCATGTTTATATAATAGAAGTTTACCAAAAGGTACGCCAAAACTTTACAAGGCTGTGCTCGATTACATTGGCCTTTGCACATGTGTTCAATGAAATCGTTCCAATTAATTACAGCTAATAAAGAAATTGTAAACGTGACGAGCACCTCTTGCAACAGAGCTTCACCAAGCACGTTTACGTTGTCGTGATAGTGTTCATTAAATGTTGTAGTGTTTTTTTTTCTGCATATAGCAGAGAAACGTCCCGAATTTGTTTGAGCACACCTACTTCGGCTGTTTGATCAAATTAATGTGTCACAGTTATCGTACCTACCACTATGAATTGAAAGTCCGTGCACTTCTGTTATGAAAAAAACCTAGGAAATCGAAAGAGGTATTTAAAACACACATGTACTTGATTTACCCCCGCCACACCGCAAGATTTTACATATTTCAATCCGCAGCCTATAAAAGTAGCTGGGTGAAAACATAGCAAGACGTGTGTTTCGGCAAGTTGCTTCATACTTCATGTAAAACAAACAAAAAAATGTGACAAAACCTGAATGCCTTCAGCTACACATCGATCTGTTTCGGCCTCGGGAGCCCGTTTGGCTACTTGCCTTACAAGGGTCAGCAATTCCGGTGGTGCCAGTTGAGGTTCTGTGGCGAACTTGGGACCCAAGCTTAACCCATTAAGGACCACGAAAGAACTACTGGTCCGATTTTATTGAAATTTTGCTTATTTCATTAACCACAACAGATAACCACACGTGCAAATTTTCATAGAGTTACGTACGTTTCTTCAGGAGTTATGATACTGTACTATAAAAAGTACGCTGGGCCTTCGAGATAGCAACGGGCAAGGTGACTTGATGCAAGAATGGCGAGTACGCTGGGCCTTTGTGAAACGAATAACAAAGTTATCTTGGCCCATGCCACTTAATCAAGGACCAGTGCTTTAGGGAAAGCGTAACGTCACGCTTTTCGCCACACGATTTCGATGTATTTTGGCAGAATTCTACTGTTTTGCCGGCTTCTTGTGAAAATGTCCGTATGGATAGAGGGTAATAGCAAGTACAGTAGAATCTGGAAAGCTTTGATACTTCTCTTGGGTACAACAAGGCGCAGTCAGTGTTTTGCTGTTATGTGACTAAAGGACAATAGTCAACGCGTAGAGGGTCTGCTAAAACGTACAATGTGGTAGCAGACCCTTTATGCATTGTCGGCGGCTATTTCGATCATCTAGGTAAATAGGGGTTGGTACCACTTTTTCTCAGCGATGAAAATTCTCTAATCATTCGTAGCTTATTCATAGAGCTCAAACCCCCCTCATGGCATTGTCACTGCGTATGAAGAAGGAGGACAGTGGCACTACGTTTCTTTTTTTCTTTTCAGTGAATGGCCACCACGATACAGAGCATAGTGACTCAACTGTGTAGCCTTTCGTCAGCATAACACTTATGCTCTTGTCTTTGCCATTTTCGATACAAAGGTGCTTTCCTGAGTCAAAACAGAAGTTATCTTACCCACGTTCCTCTCGTTCCATGTTTTTTTATCGTTAGCAGAGAGCAGGGCCGTAACTAGCGGGGGGTTGAGGGGGGTTATGACACCCCCCGAAATTTTTTAATGCTTTAACTTTTCAGGTAACACTAAAGTATTTACACGCCTTCACATCTGACCACCAGTTGCCAAAGTTAGCCGTTCTACAAAAAAACACCCCCCGAAAAAAATTCCTGGGTACGGCCCTGGCAGAGAGCATCCATTCGTACCGTCGTCATTCCTCCCCTCCTCCTAAGTTCCCATGTTAGGGTCAGAATCGCCAATTAAAACATCAAGAGGCTCTCGTATATTCACAGCGACATCTTTCGCAGCCTCATGAGTCTGAGATAACCGAAAAAACGGCATTCATAAAAAAAAAAGCCTGTTGAATCTATGATGCAACGCACAACAAGAGTTACATGTATGCTCCCACGAAGTCCCAGTGTACTAAAGTACAGCAACATTTGATTACTCCTCACAGCAAAACTATGCACTCTATAGGCTTCTCGCGCTTTGCAGGGATTGAATTGCTCTTCCTGAAGCAGAAACCGTTCGTTTTTTCAACATATAAAATGTAAAACTTCAAATTAATTTAGAAAAAGTAGTACTGACCACGTGCGTTTAACATGCTCTCAATTTCCTAAAGTTTGACGACTCATAAAACAGAAAAAAACAAAACCGAGTCAATATTCCAAATTAGGATTTTCTTGCTGCAACCTTTGGCATCAGAAATTGTAATGAGCAAGATCAGAATATTCTGTTTTGTATTTTCTATGCCCGAAAAAGGACGTGTACTTTTTAAAGTACACTGGTCCCTAATGGGTTAACACACGCTGTACACTGTCCGGGATAGGCACGTCACACGCTGTGTGGATTGGGTTGCTCGGTGGGGGGTCTCTTCCTGGGAGTGATGGCCCGAAGGTCCGCCAGCACCTGCTGCCAGATGAACTCGGTCGTTCTGCCCGTGGAGACGCAAAACTCCAGCCACTTCTTCTTGGCCTGGCGAGGGGTCTCGGTGCTGTTCAGTTGAAAGAACAAAACATCCCGAAGCATGCGTGCCCGACGTTTCCATTCGCATCCCGCAAGACCGGACCCGCTACGATTACGTCGTCGCCCACCTGGACGCACGTTATGCCAACGAGGTCCGGGATATTCTTACCAACCCACCAACGGCCAACCTCTACGAACACCTGAAGACTGCACTTATCTGCCGCCTGTCGCTCTCGGAAGAACAGAAGATGTGGCTGTGGTTTACTTGATCCCGTTGTCTTGCGGCAAGAAGTATGTTGGACAGACGGGCAGGTGATTGAATGAGCGTTTAAAGGAGCATCACTATCATGTAAACGCAGCTGTTCAAGGCCATCTAGGTATTCACTGTAGGTATTCTAGGTATTCATCTAGGTATTCATCTAGGTATTCACTGTAGAGATTGTGGTTGCAAACCGGAATTTGAAAAGTGCACCGTTGTCGCGAAACATCGTCAGCAGCTAAACACGCGAAATCATCGAGGCTAATCAAATGCAATTGCTGGGTGACCTCTGTGTCAGCATGCCTTCCGTTGCGCTCACTAAAAAAGAAATCGAGTATCTGGCTGTGACGCAATAAGTGGTGAGTTTGTGCTGAGGTGTGCTGCTGCACCCACTTAACAAGATATCGAGTATCTGGCTGTAATGCCAATTGGTTGCGCGTTTGTGCTGTGGTGTGCTGCTTGTTATTATGTGTATATATTTCAGCGTTTTCGCTAATAAAATTTAGTTGAAGTCAGCGCCCGTGTTGTGTCCTCCCTACGTCCTCGTTTTTCTTGCGCTGTGCAAAAATGTTGATTCCAGGTCACCAACTAGCCCGAAGCATCCGTTTTATCACGCTACCCTTTTTCCGTACTACAGTCAAAGGTACAGTTTCCGTTCTCTAAAGTTGTATAGATGTTCTCTGGCCCGGCGTGACACGGCCGCATGCTGCAACACGCCTCCGATAAGGGACAGCACCACCGCAGCGTCACCGGAGGCTTACATCATCGACGGTGGCTATAAACCAAGCTGCCAAGCTCGGAAGTGTTCAGTCTTCCTCTAACCGTTCGAGCGCAGCGGGGGTATGCTCGCCCCGCTGCTGCTACTACGCTAAATAAACGACCGTTATGTTTTATGTTGGGATGCGTCCTTTCGTCGACACGGCATCCCACATCTGGTGACCCGGAAACCGAACTAACCGCACCGCCATGGCCGACCCAGAAGCCCTCACCGCTCTGCGCTAGCAAGTGCAACAACTTCAACAGGAACTGCAGACCCAGCAACAGCAGCATTCTCGCAACGCCTCCCCAACCGAGGCCGTGCCTGCCCGCTCCGCTGAGGACGTCGGAGCTCCTACAGAAGGCATCCCGCACGCGGCCTCCTGGCGGCTTGCTGTCAAGCTTCCGCCTTTTTGGGTGGACTCGCCCGAGGTCTGGTTTGCCCAGGTCGAGGCCCAGTTCTCCCTGGCGCGCATCACGCAAGACCGGACCCGCTACGATTACGTCGTCGCCCACCTGGACGCACGTTATGCCAACGAGGTCCGGGATATTCTTACCAACCCACCAACGGCCAACCTCTATGAACACCTGAAGACTGCACTTATCTGCCGCCTGTCGCTCTCGGAAGAACAGAAGATACGACAACTTCAGTCCGCAGAGCTTGCTGAGCGCAAACCTTCGCAGCTCCTGCGCCACATGCGTGCGCTCGCGGTCAACACGCAAGTCCAGGATTCTTTCCTGCGAGCGCTTTGGCTCCAACGACTCCCGCCGCACGTCCAGGCAATTCTGCAGGCTCGGGTTAGGCTACCTCTCGACGAACTCGCCGAGATCGCTGACCGCGTCGTCGAGGCCTTCTCGCCGCAGTTGTCCACCATCCACGCCGTCGCCGCACCGCTGAACACCACCCCAGAGCTTGCGCGCCGTATCGACGACATCGATCGACAGCTCACCTCCATTCAACAACACCTGGGTGAACGTCTTCCGATGCAACAGCGCCACCACTTGCAAAGCCGCGACCGTAACACCACTTCATCGTGGCAAACTGACAACAACGGCCCGTGTTACTACCACCGGCGATTCGGTGACAGAGCCCGGCAATGTCGACCGCCCTGCTCCGCCAACAAGAAACGCCAACAGCAGCTCGTAGAGACGGCCGCAAGCTGCCAACCCGGAGGCCGTCGCATCTTCGTCACTGACCAAATCACGAAGTAGCGTTTCCTTGTCGACAGCGGTTCCGACATTTGCTGCTACCCGCGATCTCATCTTCAAGGTCCTCGCCCGCCGACATCTTTCGAGCTCAGCGCGGCAAACCAGTCCACAATCGAGACGTACGGCTCGCTGCGCCTGCACATCCAGCTCAGGAACCTACGCCGCGACCCTCATTGGAATTTCGTCATCGCCGACGTCGCTGAACCAATAATCGGCTCGGACTTTTTGGCACATTATAACCTCCTGCCGGACTGCCGCCACGATCGTCTCAGACAACGGGACATTCGACCCCAGGCCAGCGAACGACCGCACAACAGCCAAGCATCAAGGTACTCAGTGTTGACAATCACTCGCCGTACCACGCCATCCTCGCCGAATTTCCCGGATTGACGCTCCCCAGCGGACTTCCACGCAAAGTGCAGCACACCACCGTGCACTACATCCGGACCACTTCAGGCCTGCCGGTTTTCTGCCGCGCCCGTCGCTTTGCCCCGGACCGCATGCGCATAGCCAAAGCAGAGTTCGAGGCCATGGTCCGCGAAGGAATCGCCCGCCGCTCTGACAGTCCATGGGCCTCGCCACTCCACCTTGTTCCGAAGAAGACCGAAGGCTGACGGCCCTGTGGGGACTACCGTGCCCTCAACGCGCGCACCATCCCATACAGGTACCCCGTCCACCACATACAGGTCTTCGCCCATCGCGTTCATGGCTGCCACGTGTTCTCCGTGTTAGACCTAGTGAAGGCCTACACACAGATACCCGTCAATCCGGATGACGTCCCGAAAACGGCAATCATCACTCCCTTTGGCTTGTTCGAGTTTCCCTTCATGAGCTTCGGCCTGAGAAACGCTGGACAAACCTTTCAGCGCTTCATCCACGAAGTCATCCGCGGCCTCGACTTCTGCTTCGTCTATCTTGACGACATATTGGTATTTTCACGTGACGCCGACGAACACCACGGGCACCTTCGTCTGTTGCTCCAACGCCTCGACGACCACGGCCTACTCGTCAACGTCCAGAAGAGCACGCTCGGCGCTTCCACCGTCCATTTCCTCGGCCATGAAGTTTCGTCAGAGGGAACTCGACCTTTGCCTGAACGCATCTCTGACTTGCAGAAGTACCCTCAACCCACCACCGCTAGAGACCTTCGCCGTTTCCTTGGTATGCTGAACTTTTATAGACGTTTCTTACCGCACGCCGCCGACTACCAGGCGCCCCTTCATGATGCCTTGGCTGGTCTACGAGGCAACCAACCCGTCACGTGGACACCGACTTTGGTAAAAATTTTCGAGGAATACAAGGCTGCTCTCTGCACCGCCACGCTTCTCTCCCATTTCGTTCCTGACGCTCCCTTGGGACTCTTCACGGACGCCTCTGGTTTCACCGTCGGCTCCGCCCTCATGCAACGCGCGGACAACACCTGGCACCCCTTGGCATTCTTTTCCAGGAAACTCTCAGCTCGGAAGACGACCCCTTCAAAGGCCAGTTCCACCGACGAAACCATGACCGCTGCCCCGACGAGTTCGCCAGCTTACTACAGAGAACTTCTGGCCATATACGAAGCAGTTCAACACTTCCGCCACGTTCTCGAAGCGCAGCACTGCACTATTTACACCGACAACAGCCTCTTACCTACGCCTTCTCTCAACGTCGGGACAAACTCCCGCCGGTTCAACAGAACCAGCTCTCGTTCATTTCCCAGTTTACCACCGACATCGAACACGTTAGCGGGAAAGACAATGTGGTCGCGGACGCACTTTCACGTGTGGCAGCCATCAGCTCGGTGCAGATAACAGCCGACGTCCTCGCCGAGGCTCAGACTACGGACGCCGAAATGCAGGAACTTCTCAAGGGCAGGTCCTCACTACAGCTACAACAAGTCCCCATTCCAGGGTCGACAACCACAATCTGTTGCGACATGTCGACTGGACGAAGCAGGCCCTATGTACCCCTGTCCCATCGCCGTGGTCTTTTCAACCAGCTCCACAACCTCAGCCACCCCGGCATACGCGCCTCTACACGCCTCGTGGCTGACCGCTATGTCTGGCCCTCCATGCAGCGGGATTGTCGCACCTGGGCGCGCTCCTGCATTCAATGCCAACGCGCTAAAGTCACCAGGCACGTCACGTCACCACTCGGAACATTCCCTCAGCCCTCTGGTCGGTTTGAGCACGTCCACCTCGACATCATAGGACCCTTTCCCCCGGCTGGACCCTATCGCTACTGCCTCACCGCCATCGACCGGTACACTCGATGGCCCGAGGCATGGCCCCTCGAGGGAATCACCGCAGAAGACGTCGCCTCGGCCTTGTTCACCGGCTGGATTGCTCGTTTCGGCGCCCCCCGCCGCGTAACCACCGACCAAGGACGACAGTTCGAGTCGCACCTCTTCAGGCTTCTCGGGCTGACCATCGGTTTTCAACGCTTGAGGACCACCAGTTACCACCCCTGCGCCAACGGAATGATCGAGCGTTTCCACCGACAGTTCAAAGCAGCCATTATGTGCCACCCGGACTCAACCTGGCTCGAGGCCATTCCAGCCGTCATCCTCGGTCTTCGCGCCACCTTCAAGCCGGACATCCACGCTACACCAGCAGAGCTCGTCTACGGGGAACCACTCCGTCTCCCAGGTGAATTTCTCTCTGCACTGCCATCCAGCACTACGACGTCAGATCCCATCGACTTCGTCGCCCGGCTCCGACGCACCATCGCCGCCTTACGCCCGTCACCTGCAGCCCACCACTGCAAGCCTACACCTTTTGTGTTCAAGGAGCTAGCATCGTGTACGCACGCTTTCCTCCGCGACGACACCGTCCGCAGGCCGTTCCAGCCACCCTACAGCGGACCCTACCTGGTCGTCCAGCGCAACGACAAGAACTTCACTCTGCGCCTGAACGGGAACAACGTCCGCGTCTCGATTGACCGGCTCAAGCCCGCATACATCGCTGCGAACGAACCGGGCAGTGCCACTCCTTCCACAGGCATCTATCCACAGCCGTCACCGTCGCAGCCCGCTCCTTTCACGACACGCTCTGGACGTCTGGTACGCCTCCCAGATTTCTACAGACCCTGAGGGCTCTGCACTCTGCGGGGGGGGGGGGGGGTGATGTGGCGACACCCTGCGCACAAACCGGCGCAGCCTCCGCCTCGCCACCAGCTAGCCCGGCGTGACACGGCCGCATGCTGCAACACGCCTCCGATAAGGGACAGCACCACCGCAGCGTCACCGGAGGCTTACGTCATCGACGGTGGCTATAAACCAAGCTCCGGAAGTGTTCAGTCTTCCTCTAACCGTTCGAGCGCAGCGGGGGGTATGCTCGCCCCGCTGCTGCTACTACGCTAAATAAACGACCGTTATGTTTTATGTTGGGATGCGTCCTTTCGTCGACACGGCATCCCACACGCTTACACATTCGGACGCCCCGTCGGTTGCCGTGAACCCGTGTGATCGCTGCCTTGAGGTCTCTTTCTGTTGTGCTCCATTTCGTTATACAGGCAGTCTATTCCAACCAAATATTTCCCATAGTTTGCACTAAGCCACTTTCTTTCACGCGAGAAGCCAGTTCAGGGTCTCCAAGCGGGCGCTCCGTTTTCTGTAAAGAGACAGCGACTGTAAACTATCTTGTGCTTTCTGTTCATCGAAAATTATTATTTTGAGACTAAAGAACATATTTCGTTTCGAAAGTACTTACAGAAATGTCCAGGAGGGCTTCCGCGATGCGTTTTTTCTAGGCGCCGACAGCAAAACCTATGTGGAGCGCCGGCAGGGTTGCCGTTGGTGGCACCTTTGCGCCAAATTGGCTACTTTTGGACCCCGTTGGCGACGAAAATTTTCAGTTGGCGCCATGGATCTTTTTTAAACTAGTGGTTTTACTTATTCAAAAATGGTGTTATTTATTCATCAATAGTAAAGACTCTGTTGCGAATACCGCTTCTGTTCTATTTGTCTAGAAATTTGGCGATAATATCAAATGACATGGCTACTTTGGCTACTTTTGGCGTGAGTTCTGGCGCCTTTTCATGTCCACCCAACGGCAACCCTGAGCGCCGGCGGTATCCTGCCTAGCACGCAATCTAGGCACGTCCTTAGGGGGCGACTCCGTAACGCCTTGCGTTGGGCGCTCACGGGAAGACGACCAATGAGGCTGTAAAGGGCGCTATGGGGTGAACAAGTTTTGAGGCGAGGCAAGTTCAGAGCAAAATAACGTTTGAAGAGAGGCTAAGGAATATGAAAGAGAGTAGATGGGCAGAGAAGGTGTTCCGTTATTTGTATAGGAAGAGCGTTCACACATAGTGGAGAAAAAGAACTAGGAGGTTCACTAGTAAATGTACGGCTGGCAGTGTAAGCGGTATGGCAACAAAGAGCGTTAAACGAAAAGTTCAGAGAGGCGGAGAGGATTAACTGGATGGCAGCGATGCCAGTGCCTGAGAATTTACAATCCGGGCACAAGCATCCGATGTGTCGCAACTCGCTACGGAGGAGGCGCCGTTTACAGCGCGGGATCACCTTATTTCATTCCATGACCTTTGCCCACGCTACCGATTAGAACGCTTAAAGGGACCCTGAAACGGTTATTTGAAGCTTTGTCAGAGTATAGGCTAGAACATCATCAAACCATTGGCACCAGAAATTTAGCGACACGCCATGTACCATGGCGGCTACGGACAATTATATCATACCCTGCTTCTCACCCCTGCCTTGCCTCTCAACTGATGAGACACGTTGGCATCGCTGGCGATCGCAGAGCTCTCGTGAGCACACTCGACGATTTGAGCTTCGCCCAGTCATGACCTCCGAGATTGCACGCCGACAGGTTGCGCGCAATCTCGGGAGACCATAGCCCAGTGCACCCGGCAGCACGCGTGCCGTCTGGAAACAGAGACATCGCGGAGTGGTTGATATCTGCTCCGACAGGTGCCGCCACCCTACCAGCCGATCTTTCCCTACGCGCACACCGCAGCCAATCAGATCAGCAGCCACGGTGACGTCATGACGTGCGCACGAGGGGGGGGCAGAGGGGGCGGCCACCCCGCCCCCCCCCCCCTAGTCGCCTAAGACGGGGGGGGGGGGGGGCGCAAAGTCTACCCCATACATTGACATAATAGGGAGGGGGGGCGCTGCGACGAACCTCCCCCCCCCCCCCGCCCCCCCCCCCCGCCGACGGGGAAGCCTGCGCACGCCTATTGGTGACGTCGTGCGCCCGCTGCATGTCGTATACGGTGAATGGACGGTTGAAAACGCGTTTGGCTGAGCCGCAGTGATCTGCAGCGATTCGCAGATTTGAAGCGTTGTAATAAATTACACAGCGTATGCAGAGAGCTTAAATCAGTCTGTAAATGACCCTTAGGACTTGGTCTACCGGCCCAATGTGTTTGTACAAAATCGCCAAATCGTTTCAGGGTCCCTTTAACCTTCCCGCCACTCATGCGCAAATCCCCGCGCAGGTGCGAAATTCTGTGCCGACAGCTGCAGACTCGCACATTTCCTTCCCCTTACCTGCTACACCGCATTCATCCGTCCTGTTACCCTTCTCCCTCTTGTAAATTCTGCACCTCTTCCACAGCAGACTAAAACCACACCATGTGGCACTGCCCTAAGCACTCTCTTCGCTCTTTCCTGAAACGCCTAATTTCTAGTGAGGAGCAGTGGGAGGCTGCCTTGCGCAGCTCGAGGCCCGACATTCATGAGGCTATCCTGGAGTGGGCTGAGAGAGTAGAGGAGGACTACTTCAAGTAGTTCCTCCACAACACCCTCTATCCTATTGCCCCCTTCCCTTTAACCAAGGACAAATAAAGTTGTTCATTCATTCATTCATACCCGAGCGCCAGCAACAGCAAGCACGACGCTTCATGGCCGACGCTCCATGGAGGCCATGGACACTAGCATGGACACCGCCCAGCGATGACGTAGAGGTAGAACATCAGCCTCGCACGCAAGAGGTCCGTGGTTCGAATCGCGGTGCCGGACAATTCCCAACCGAATTTTAAAAAAAAATCTGCGTTATGATGGAAATGCATAGAAAGGCCTGGGGTGCGGCCTCACCGGGGACCTGTCACAAAATGCGCGTACGAGGCAGTGATGATAGAGTGCGCGGGCCCCGTCTCAGTCAGTGCACCCGGCGACAGAGGGGTGTGGCGGTCAACTACGGCTCTTTTGTGTACCGAAAGACCGGTTCGATGGCCCAAGACAGACAGGAGACGAGGGAGAGGAAGGAGCGGTGGAGGTGCCACGGGGGAAAAAACAGAGTTGATTGAGCCGAGGAAGCGTGCGGAACGATGGAACGTCGTACGCCAGGCCACGTGGTAGCCGGCAGCCTGCCTTCGTGGTCGAACCCGTGGCTCCAGGGGGTGCAACTTACGGCAGCGGTGTGTGCCCCCAAGATCTGCCCCACGACCAGCGACCTAAGACAGCGAAGCAGCAGCCCGGAATCCACCAGCTTGGGCCTTCGACGACGTACCAACCGCAGATAAGCGCCGCATCCAACGGCTCTCCTCTCTCGCCGGGACTTTCATAATCGTATTACATCCAGTGTTTATTGATTGTTCGCGAGTCACGTTTTGTTGTCTACATGTTAGCGTCGAGTTTTTATGTATAACGTCGAGTATATTTTTTGAGCGAGTGGGCTCTCTCGGGGTATTTTGGGGGAGAAATTGTCACCACGTGGTACGCGCTCAGGGTATCGCGTGAAGGAATGTCGCGCGTAGAATGCATATCTTGATTAGTCTAGCGTGTTTTTATTCTGGTTACAGTAAAGAGTGCGTGTGCATTTGTTTCTTTTATAATCGTTGCCTCCCGACTCTTGCCCCTGGTCCGCGTTCGATCAGGCGTGGACCTATCGCCGGTCAGCGGTCGAACCACTCTTAAGCACGCGTGGTGGATTTGTTGTCTACTCACCCCCTCCAAAACGGAGAGTGCGGGTATCTTAGACCGAGTACCCATTAATCCCTGACAGGACCACACCCGGTAATGCACTGCCTCACCAGAGCAGGATTGGCCACCCTGGTGCAGTACTTGGCCACTACCTCCCACATGAATATACCAATTAACCCTCGGCCCTCATTACCCAGCCGCTGCGAAGCAACTGACCAAGGCGGCAGTCAGACCTCCGACGCAGCGGAGGGTGCTAAGAATATCTGGCTCTGGACAGGCCTCCATTGGAATCTGAACTTGGCTACGTTTAACGCTAGAACATCGAACACTGCGCAACGACGAGCTGGTGCGCAAGGTATTCCTACGTTATAATACCGTCCTTCCCTCCAGCGCATGCGTTGAGAGAATGTTCAGCGTAGCAGCTAACATCTTAACAAAGAAACGTGAAAGAATCAGTGATGACAACTTAGAAAAACCACGCCTGGTTAACAACGTTTGCTCTATATCACAGAAGCAGCGAGGTGCTAAGATAAGGAAAAATTTGTGCGCAGGGGAAGTTACTTTTGTGAACATATGTGTAGTATGTGACTTTACTGTGTTTGTGAACATTTCGCGAACTCTGTGGGACAGTTTTGCTGGAGGACTCAGTGAGCAGTTTTTTTTTTTCATGAAAAAAAAAAACTCTTCAAAATCAGGGCGTGTGTCACGAACCAAACCATAACCAGAGAATAAGGAAGAAAACGACATGGCGCCGGACAGAAACGAAGCACGTGAAAAAATGACGAAAGAGAGAGAGAAGAGGAATCGGCCAGGGGTTCGAAAGAGGGCGAGCGTGAAGCAGCGGCGGCGAGGAACGGAAGAGTGGGCTTGGCTGACGTGTGCGGAGATCAAGGCAGTCGGCTTTCCCGCAATGGCCTGGAGACGTGGAGGCTGATCGTGGAAGCCTGGACCAAATGTTGTTGAAGCTGAAGATGTGCAAGGAAGGCCTAGAGACATGAGCTTTCCCATCATTCCGTAAGCCTGGGACAGACCACGCAGCCGACACTGCGTGGTCGTTGTCGTTGGTGCGGGGTCGTTGTCGCAGCTGATTTTGTTCGCTCAAACCACGGCTGAGAGCAGCACGGTGGCGGCGCGCGTATGCGCTAGTCACGTGGTATTTTTTTTGTATTTCGCGGGCTTTCTTTGAAAAAATGGTACGCGTAAAACTTCCTTTATCGTAAAAAATGCAGTGGCGGTTTCTGAAGACGCTCTCGTACTTTGCAACTCTAATTTCTTGCGTAAAGTCAATATTTATCAATTTAGTAAATTAATCCTAATCAACAAATTAGTTAATTACGAAACAAAAAATTGCCTGTGGTGCGCAAGGTGGTTGTAAGCAATATTCAACTGATTTCACTCGCCTGCCTCAAATATTGTATTTTTTTAACCCTTGGCTAAAGATAGCTGGGACACCCTGTATATATATATATATATATATATATATATATATATATATATATATATATATATATATATATATATATATATATATATATATATATATATATATATTCAGGGCGCGACGGTGATGGCAAAAATCAGCCGAGAGTTTCCATATAATTGCTGTCGCAATAAAACTAGCTGGAAACACGAAACACAGAGAAAGAACACGACGGGACAGGTTGGCGCTTACAACATATACGAACTAGCCCAGTATACTATACTTGTTTCTGCCTGCTTAATGCCGTACATGACTGCTGTGCTTAGCCATCTATGCTCCTCCTTTCCATCCTCCTCAACCTCGCATCAATCACTTCTCCTCACCATCACTTTCATTTCCCACTTGTTTGCTACTCAAGGCAATGCTATAACAAGGTATGGGAGCGGGCTAGTTGGTATTCCATAATGATACACTTAAGCGCAAGAAAAAACACGAGACAGTAATCGACGAGGACAAGCGCTACTTCCAACTGAGCTTTATTATTGAAACACATAAATATATACACCCGAACACCCGTGATCGCCCTTAAATCTGTCAAAAGCAGAGGCAAAAAAACAAACAACAAAACCGAGAAACGCCACAAACTAAGGTGAAATGCCACGTGCCGGAGAATTTAAGTAATTTAATTCTTTTTTTGTTAGTGCGATTGATGGCTTGCTTACGCAGCTTCCACTGGCTATCTCCGCAGCTTCTATGATGATTCTTGTGCTATCGTTAGCGTGTGTGGCCAGCACTGTTGCCTTGTCGAAAAAAGGAACGCATTTGCACTGAGAGCAGTGAGCCGCCAGAAAGCCATCATTGCCTTTCTTCACTGCCTGATTATGTTCCAGCAGCCGCACGTTCAGGCATCGGCCTGTTTGTACGACGTAACATTGACCACAGGATAATGGAATGCGGTAGACGACGCCCCTAGCACACTCAACAAATGCTTTCCGGTGCTTAATTTTACAACAGTTCGAGGGGCGTTCCACCGGACTAGTTCTGGAACACAGCTGACACAATTTACTGGGGGCCGAATAAACCACTGATACGCCGGCTCTTTGGCCAATCTTTTTGAGATTGTGTGAGATGTCGTGCAGATATGGAATCACAGCCACCTTCTTACGTGAAATTGCCTGAGAATCAGTGCTCGTGGCATCAGTCCGCGAACCCTTGCGCAGGTTCTCTGAAACCGAAACGAGCAGGTGGCGAGGGTAACCAGCTGCCTTCAAGCGAGCTGATAGCCCATTGTAATCTTTAGCGGAGGTCGTTTTAAGGTTCATCAGTGCGGAAAACATCTCGTCCCTATCAGTGTCATAAAATACTACGGACTCACTGACAGTGTTAGAAACGAAACTAAGAGCTCTTTGTGGGCATCCAGAAGGCGTAAAGCTTGTAAAAAAATTCGTTAAACTTGTCAGCTAATTCAGTCCCTGAGACCGCATTATTTTCGATGGTCAGCTCACCAAGGGTGTTTCCTTTACTTTTGCTTAGAAATGTGTCGTTTAGATATTTCCAAAACATTTTCCAGTTATTTTTGTTCTTATCGAAAAAACTGTTTTGAAATGAAGATTTTGATTTGCGAAGCTCTTTGTTTAGTTTATTTCGATGATATTTAAACACGTTCAAGTCAACAGGATCACGGGTAACCATAAAACGTTTGAAAAGCTTACTCTTGCGTTTAATCATCTTGGTATGTTCAGGTGTTATCCATGGCTTACGCAATGTGACGTTTTAGATGCGAAGCATCTTATGCTCGGGGCTCTGTCCGTCCCTCCCCCCGTCCCCCCGTCCCGCGTCCGGCCACTTTCATGAAGTAGGGAAGCACCCATTAGGTGAACCAGAACACTGTAGTAATATGAAGGCCGCCAACCCTATCACAGTCATGAGAGTCATGGCCGAGAGCACAGAGAGGATGCTTAGCAATGGCTAGGCAGGTGGTGTCTGTCGCCCAGGTTGACCCCATTCCTTGGGTCATGGCCGAGTGCACAGAGAGGCTGCTTAGCAATGGCTAGGCATGTGGTGTCTGTCGCCCAGGTTGACCCCATTCCTTGATCTTGCTTGCATGTGTTTGGAGGGGGCTTAGTCCGCACGTCCCCTCCCCCCTCTCTCTCCTACGCTCACCCCCCTTCCTCTCCTCTAGGAATCCTCTACTCTACGGAGCGTCCCACAGCGCGTCCCCTCCCCCCTATCCTCTGCTGCGCTCACCCCCTTTCTCTACTCTAGGAATCATCCACTCAACGGAGCGGCTCCGGCGTCCCACATCTCCACAGCGCATGCACGTCCTCTCCCCCTCTCTCCTCTAGGAATCCTCTACTCTAAGGAGCGGCTCCCGCGTCCCACACCCCCCACAGTGCATGCACGTCTCTTCTCCTTCGGTCCCCCCCCGTTCGCTCCTCTAGGAATCCTCTACGGAGCGGCACGCACGACAGGTGGTGTGACAGCTGCATACTCCGCTGGGAGTGCCACGGTATAAAAATGACGGAGCACGCGCGCCTCATTCTCTCTCCTGTGCAATGCCGCGATGAGCGCCCGGACGGCTGCCGTGAAATGAGAGCGGCGACGTTCCTCCCGCTCAAGCTTAATCTCCCCGCTGCTTCGCATCCACACGTGGTTCCCTTTAGCGGGAGACGGGGAGTTTTTTTAACTTTTGTTTTCCACGGAAAACACCTGTCATAGATTTCTTTTACGGTAGCAATAAATAATTCATATGATTGATCATGTTCGGGACAAGCGAGAACTGCAGACCAATCGGCGTTTAGCACAGAGTCACGGAAAAGACAAAGAGCCTACTCACTCATAGATTGGTAAGAATATACACAACGCTTGGAATCTCTATCATCGGTTTGAAGCGAAAAAGAGGCAAATACAGCACAGTGATTGCTGATATCACAAGCAATCGTGCTAGCGCAGTTTACAACAGAAGCCACATCAACAACAAGTAAATCAAGTATGCTAGTCGATGATGCTGTGACTCTCGTAGGTGTTTTCATAAGGTTCTGGAAACCATTTGTTGAAATAGCAGACATGAAATCAGAAGCAGCACCTGCCAGGTCCATAACATTAATATTGAAATCCCCTCCTGTAACAGCCATGCTGTTTCGCAAACAGAAAGCAAGAGAAATTTCAGAAAAGCTTCGGAAGATGTTTACATTGCCGGATGGCGGCCTATAGACCACTGATACAATTTTTCCGTTAATTTTTGCGGTAAGCATTTCATAATCCGGTGTTATCACAGAAAAATCTGGGACCAAATCAACCTTGAACCTTTGCTTTGCATAAAATACGACGCCCCCCCTCCTCGTGAAGGGCGATTGAGATAATAATGTACATACCCAGGAATATTCTTGAAATCGGCATTATGCACTGCCCACGTTTCCGTTAGTAATATGACATCAAAATTGCAAGACATGCTTTGCAGAGGATAATCTAGGTCGTCGCGCTTGTTACGGAAGGACCGTATGTTTAAGTGCATAACAGAAAAACCATTTGTTATCTGAGGATAAGAATTCACGTCGTGTGGTAGATGAAATTCGAAGTACTTCATGGCTGAAGGTGCTGTGCCTCAAGGTCCGCCTCAGACCGAACAGCAACAGTGGCATCGCCCACTTTCTTTCTGATAAGTATCTTTCCGTTAGTGTGCCATGCGAACGCATAGCCAGACCGTTTAATCCACTCTTTGCACTTCGAGAGCAGATCGCGAGAGTGCTTTGTCATGTTTTCAGATATGTAAACATTGCTATTTGCTATCCGCAAGGACCGTCTCTCTGCTAACCACTTGTCTCGTATCTCCTGTGGAGTGAATCACACGATAACACCCGGAATTCTGTCTGGTCTTGATGGAAGCCTGTGCACTGCGGTGACGTCTTGCGTATCTAAAGTATCAAGGCGGAGCTGAGCCACGATTTCATTAATTTTGCTCAGCAGGTTTACAGGTTCTGTTTTCTGGATGCCATGAAATTCGAGGTTTAGCCGCCGGCTCCGCCATGCTAAGTCATCAGTTTGTGCTTGCATTTCAGCCGTCGATTTCGCGTCACTCGCCTGTTCTAGGCTAACCACGCGCGCTTTTAGTTGCTTAATCTCTTTTTCCTGAGCATCAAGACGCACTGTGAACCTGTCAAATTCGGCAGAAAGCATTTCGATCGATTTCTCGATGCCATCAACTTTTTCAGGCAAAGAGAGGAGAGAGCTCAGCTTGGTGTTCATGTCAACTAGCAGCGAGCGAACATTCATCTCAAGGGAATCAGTGTTTCCGGCGTGAGCACTCTTTTTACCGACCGGCTTACATGATGTGCACTTCCAGGCTTTTAGGGGCGAAGCTCCTTATGGCATCACCTGGGCGGTTCTCGGTTGTCGATGCATCCTGAGTAGCCAGCAGCGTCTTCCTTAGCATACAATAGATGGCGCTGTCCCATAGATATGCATGCAAACTGCAGTTGGGTGACGATATACTACATGGCGTCAGTGGTTTTTCATATACGTTGATGATTAAAGATGACAGATGGCGCTGTTATAATAAGACAATGCGCTGTGACGGTAAGTGATATGTATCGCCCTCTCCTCTCCTACGCTTCCCCCCTCTTTCTCCTCTCCTACGGTTCCCCCCCCCCCCCCCATCTTGCCTCGCGGCGCCGACGCAGGCAGCGTCGCGGCAGCGTCTTGATTGAAAAAAATTCCCCATCTCCCGCTAAAGGGAACCATGTGTGGATGCGAAGCAGCGGGGAGATAATTAGCTTGAGCGGGAGGAACGTCGCCGCTCTCATTTCGCGGCAGCGGTCAGGGCGCTCAAAGCGGCGCTGCACAGGAGAGAGAATGAGGCGCGTGCGCTCCGTCATTTTCATGCCGCGGAACTACCGTGGCGCCACCAGCGGAGTATGCAGCTGTCACACCACCTGTCGTGCACGCCGCTCCGTAGAGGATTCCTAGAGGAGAGGACGGGGGGGACCGCAGGAGAGGAGAGAGGGGGGAGGGGACGTGCATGCGCTGTGGGACGCGGGAGCCGCTACGTAGAGTAGAGGATTCCTAGAGGAGAGAGGACGCGCATGCGCTGTGGGACGCCGGAGCCTTTCCGTAGAGTAGATGATTCCTAGAGTAGAGAAAGGGAGTGAGCGTAGGAGAGGATAGGGGAGGGGACGCGCCTGCGCTGTGGAGGTTGTGGGACGCGGGGGCCGCTCTGTAGAGTAGAGGATTCGTAGAGGAGAGAAAGGGGATGAGCGTAGGAGAAAGAGGGGGAGGGGACGCGCATGCGCTGTGGTGGTGTGGGACGCGGGAAGGAGGGACGGACTAAGCCCCCCTCCAAAGACATGCATGCAAGATCAAGGAATGGGGTCAACCTGGGCGACAGACACCACCTGCCTAGCTATTGCTAAGCAGCCTCTCTGTGCTCTCGGCCATGACTCTGATGACTGTAGTAGTGGTTGACGGCCTTCATATTACTACAGTGTTCTCGTTCGCATAATAGGTGCTTCCCTGCTTCATTAAAGTGGCCGGACGCGGGACACGGGACACGGGACGCGGGACGGGGGGACGCGGGAGGGACGGACAGAGCCCCTAGCATAAGATGCTTCGCATCTAAAAACCGACTGCTGGCGCTGCACAACCGTTCACTGACCACCGCGTATATATGGGCACTGGATTTCAACCTCCAAGGTAGTGCCTGTGTGAGATGTCTCCTGTGCGTGATTAAACAATAAAAAGAATTCACAGCTTACATGTAAAATTAAAGTGAGCTGCAAGTCGCCATGACTCTCATCGACCCTTTAGTATAAACGCGCCCGATCTCACGTCGTTGATGATGTACTGCGCAGAATTCGCGGAAGATTCAAGGTTTACCGATGAACCTCCGCAGCTTCGCCCACTCATCATCATTCACTCCGTGGATATGCTGTGATTTTTTTTATCGATTCTCTCTTAGCACTGAATGAATCCTCAGACACACCAGAGCAAACGCCTACATGGGAGAGAAAATTACACCCACAGCACGTCAAATGCGGTTTGTTATCCTGTAGAAGGTCTTTACAGGCACAGCAACGAGGCATCGTTGAACAGTCCAGAGCACGGACACAGTTTTTTTTTTTTGGCACTATAGCAAAATGTAACGGTTTACCAGCAGCGTCAGAAAAGTTATACAAAGAATAACAAGAAATGTACTAACCTGCAAAATGCACGAGAGTTAGCGTGTTGACGCGAGTCGCCGCTGCTGCCAAATGAGACGAAACGCCCACTGCACTTTCCAGCCAGCGTCCGTGAGGTGGCGCAATGGTGCTTATGACGAAAAACTTGACGAACCGGGTTCCGCGTCCGTCTGAATGCTTCGCAGTCAACAAACGGCAAATGCTTAGGATGATGGTCCAGAGGGATTCATTGAAGAAGGGCACAAACCATCCGCGGCGTCCACTGCAAAATACACGAGTGAAGTTTAGACAGCGTGTTGACGCGAGTCGCCGCTGCTGCCAAAATACTTCTGGCATGCCTATTGCCATACATGACTGCCATGCTTTACCCTTTCCCTTCCCGATTTCTAACCTCCCCCCACTTCCCGCCTCTTTGCTATACATGGCTATGCTATACATGGTTTTGCCTGGGTGACGCCATACATGGCTATGTTATGGTGTACCCCCTCCCTTTCTCCTTCCCCACCCTCACTTCCCTTTCCCTCCCCCCTTTCTATTCATGGCTATGCTATAGCCATGTATAGAAAGGGGGGTACCAAGGGGTTCCGCCTGCCTAATGTCATGACATCGCTGTGCTATATTTTGCCCTCTCCCTTCCTCGTTTCCATCTTCCTCACACACGTATGACTCCTCCTCGAGCTCACTGCTTTCCCCACCCCTTGCTATAGGGAACCCAAGCTCAAGTTTGCGCAGCGCCGTCCACTGCCCTAGCGGAGAAAGGGGAAATCTCCGGTAGCTTGGACGGGTCGCGCTTGCTTGCTTTTCCAATTGCACGCACGGAAAACGTGTTCCTTGGAGCTTTTATCTTGCATTTTTCACGCTATGGGCGCCGCTCCTTCGTCATCCTGGAAGCAGGCATGCCCTCCTGCTGCATTGTGAGCCAAAAACTGCGCGTCAT
>JALIZH010012964.1:0-13450 GCA_030522465.1 Rhipicephalus appendiculatus
CTTCCTGCCTTGCCCTCCAAGGGAGGCAACGCTCGATTCAGGGTTTCGAGCGTAGTCGGCGGTCGCTTAAATCTGATTCATTACAACACGGTTACTTCGTTTGCGTTATAATATTACTTTTTTTATCGTGCGTCAATCAACGGTAATCTATAAGGCTGGTAACGTGGGTGGTGTGCAATTCAGGGCTCTGATAAAGCAGAGAAAACAAAAAAAAAAAGCTATACTATACAGTCTCTCCAAAGGGCGTGCATCCGCTAGAATTCCCGTTACACGTTGTATGGTGAATAAAAATTGTCGCTGCGGGCGCAAATATAATTAACATGATCATGTCGGTTGTCGGCTGGCGTACGTTCTGATTATTATTTATTTCTTTATTTTTGCACACACAGATACACAAGGACACAGATGAAAGAGGGGAGAGAGCAAGCTGGCAACTGCCACCTGGAGGGCACAACGCCTGCTTACTCTTTCGGGAGGAGGGAAGAGATAGAGAAGAGGGAGATAGGAGGAGAGAAAGAGGAAAGAAGGGAGGGAAGTATAAAAAAAATTGACGAAGACTTAGACAAGCATACATAAACACGAAAAAAAAAACGTATATAAACGGGTGGCAAGGTCCGTTTGGCCCATAAAAGTCAATAGAGCTCGATGGGCCTGGTCGCGTCGAGAAGCACAACCTCTCGGAAAGAGGTAATCGTCTAGGGTCGCGCACTTCAGTCCCAGGAATTTATATTCCTTAATCAGTACAGCCCGCTGCGTAGCGAATGCGGGGCAGTGCACTATAAGATGATCAAGTGTCTCGCAGGAGCCACAAGCTGCGCACAACGGACTGTCTGCACGCCCTTGGCGGTATAAGCGTTCGCGCACCAACACAGAGCCAACTCTTAGTTTATATAATAGTGCTCTGGAAGGACGAGACAAGCCACGACCACGAACACGGGGAGGGAACGAACCATTCGCGACACGCTGGTCTGGGTGCTGCTTTAGGAGGTGTCGGTGTATAAGCAGGCGAGCGTTGTCCATCATAGATGAAATTTCCGGGCAGTCACAATTATCATGACTACAAGATGAAGCAAGGCGATCCGCCTCTTCATTTCCAGCAATTCCCACGTGCGAAGGTACCCACTGGGCAGCTAGGGACACCCCACGTGAGAGAATTTTGTTGGCGGATTCCGTGATGCTGCAGAGAATTGGGCTGTCGGCCTCCTTTCGGGTGAGTCTGCTAAGGGCACCACGAGAGTCTGTAAGGACGACGACCTTCGATGATGGTATTCCCTCCTGCACGTATTTAAGGGCGGCATCAACCTCTGCTAGTTCTGCAGTCACTGACGATGACGGGTGGGGTATTTTAAACAACCGCCTGATGTTTGTTGAAGGGCAAAAGAAGGCTGCAGAAGCGCTCAGGCCGTCGCTACGTACAGATGCGTCCGTAAATACTTTAGCGTAGTCCTCAAATTCTTCAAATAAGTGTGAATGGGCTAATTGGTATAGGGCCGAAACAGGTTGGTCACACTTTTGCGTATTCCTGGAATTGATGGATGAATACGGAAGGTGCATTTGCTGTGCTCTTTCGATGTTGTCGACGCAGTGTTTTCTTCAGAATTGCCAGTAATGCCATTGAACAAAGCCGCATGTCTGCCTTAATAAAGCAAGCGCGACATCTTTCAACGAGTTTTCGGATTATGTTGGCGCGTTCATTGCCGAATGCCTTATACAGAAGAGTATTGATTTGGTGAAAAAAAAAAGGCATAATGTAAAGCGCTTTGCGTGGCGTTAACAAACAATAGGGGCTTTTAGCTTGTACGTATACTTTTTAACGTTACCGTGTTACCGGAATACCGTATTGCGTTTACCGTTTTACCGGAACGCATGTTTTAGAAAAGTTT
This sequence comes from Rhipicephalus appendiculatus, assembly GCA_030522465.1. Lineage (NCBI taxonomy): Eukaryota > Metazoa > Arthropoda > Arachnida > Ixodida > Ixodidae > Rhipicephalus > Rhipicephalus appendiculatus. The sequence goes on from JALIZH010012964.1 coordinate 1,884, forward strand.
TAGCACACCATACGTAAACGTTTACGTACTTACGTAAACGTATACCTTTACGTTTGCGCAAACCACCAAATTGTGATGATAACTGCATTTAAACTATATTTAATTTAGATAAGATTGAATCACTACTGCGGCAAAATCACCAAAAAGGTTTTTTAGCGTGTAAGGTATCCCAATGTACGCGAAGGAGTATAAAACGTATAAAATACCAGGTTACCGGACGATGGTGTCGACATCTTGTGACGATTTGTGCAGCCACAGTCATGGACACGTTTGTTTTCGCCGAGTGTTTTTGAGGGAAGAAATGATTAAAAAGGCGACTCATTCGTAGTTATGCCACTGCAAGGCATTCACATCAGAAGTAGAATGCACGATGTTTCTGCAATACCAATTCTGTGCTTGCCTGGTTCATATTAGCCCCGCTAGATGACGCCACCTATCCAGCATGTCGGGCATGTCAGGAGCTTTAGGCCTCTCACGTTTACTGCTTCGGCTTGCTAGATCACTAGCTTCGGCAATCCTGCTGAAACAATTAAGGTGATCGCTCGCACTTCGGCTTATTTTGACTCGGCATCGGCGGATGGAGTCTCCTGAAAGCGGATATCGCGAGTAGCCACGAACGAAGGTGGAGTTGTGAGATAGGGCCGAAAACGTAAAGCCTATCCGGCGAGTAGTTTACGTTCCGTAAAAGTCTACGTTCCGTAAAGAAACGCGCATGCGCAGATTCCTTCCGGTATCCGGTAACCCCGTAACGTAAAGATGTATACGTACAAGCTAAAAGCCCCTAATATCATTTATCACCACAGTACGTAGCGTCTTGAAAATGTTTTTTGCTATATCACAAAATTTCATTTATGTCATCCTTAGAACTGTCCCTGGTTCAATCTTTTGTCGCTAGAACATCGATACGCCTCCTCGCTCTCTTAACTCTCACGGTTGCCCGTAGAAGAAGATTGCCAAAACCATTAACGCATTATGCAGAGGCGAGACACAAAGGTGCCTGGCTTGAAAGTTTTCTATGAGGGCTCCGTACCATCCTTGATGTAACAAGGCCACAGACAAATAAGGCAAAGCGAGTGGCAACCAAAGTTCCTTTTGATCAGCGTGTCGTCTTATCGCTGAGACACCATGAAGGTTTCTTGAGGCAGCTATTGTGTGCGCATCAACTGGGGATTCAACGCTAAGGATGATGGCGTTATGTCACATTGGAATCTAAATCAAGCTTGGGAGATTTTCTGTTATATTGCATTGGAGGCTATGTTACCTTTCCACGTAGCGGGCCAAATTTTTCATAGAGATATAGAAACAGAGAGAAATAGAGAGGTGAAGACGAAAGCCGATGGTTAAGCATACGGTTTGCTACCCTGCACTGGGCGGGAGAAGGAGGGGGTTGGACAGAGGGTGCAGAGAGAGAGAAAAAAAAATGAAGAAAAAAATTGGGGAGTCCTTCCCCAATGGGAGAAAAAATTACACCATCTCCCGCTAAAGGGAACCATGTGTAGATGTGAAGCAGCGGGCGCTAAAGCTTACACTGGCGGCGGCGTTGACGCTGGCGCTCATCGCAGCGTTGCGCAGGAGAGAAAACTGGGGAGGCGCAAAGCAGGCAGTGATGGAGCAGTGTTTCCTACTGGAACATGCCAATCGCTGCTAATGGGCAATGAGAGACAGAAGACTCCGACTGGACACAGAGACCCGCACACCGCTTTTAGTTAACGCGCACTCTGCGAATTTTTATTGTTCAAGAACGCACAGGAGAAATCTCCCACCGGCACCACCTTGAAGGTCAAGATCCATTGCCATATATACGGGGTGGCCAGTGAACGGTTGTGCAGCGCGAGCAGTCGGTTTTTTCAACCAAGAAACTCGCTAGCAGACGCTGCCTGCGTCGGCGTCGCGAGGCGAGAGAGGGGGGGATCGTAGGAGAGGAGAGATAGGGGGGTGATACGCATGCGCAGTGGGAGTGTGAACGCCGTGGGCAGGGATGCGTAGAGGAGAGAGGGGGGCGCGTAGGAGAGGAGAGAGAGGGGGGGGACACGCATGCGCAGTGGGAGTGTAGACGCCGCGGGCAGGGATGCCTAGAGGAGAGAGGGGGGAGTGTGAGAGGGGAGAGAGGGGAGGGGAGGCGCATGCGCAGTGAGGTTGTGGTTGCCGCGGGGAGGGATGCCTAGAGGAGAGAGAGGGGGGTTTTTTATTTTTATTTTTTTTAAGGGTTTGCACATGCGCAGTAAGGGTGGGCACGCGGCACACCACCACCACCGGATTAAGCTTCGCCATAAGATGCTTCACATCTAAAAAGGGGCAAGTAAAGCTTGGCGTGGGTGTGCCTTTCGCACGCATTTTCTTTCTTTCTTTCTTTCTTTCCTTCTTTCTTTCTTTCTTTCTTTCTTTCTTTCTTTCTTTCTTTCTTTCTTTCTTTCTTTCTTTCTTTCTTCCTTTCTTTCTTTCTTTCTTTCTTTCTTCACAGGTAGCGCTTGCTTAAAGGCTGGGGAATGCTGCTGTCGGGATGAATCGGTGTGGCGTCTTCCACGTTCTTTCCAGCGTTTGCCAGACTGTAGAACCATAGCCGGAATGCACAGACGAACGCTCGCGCGCCTCTCCAGGCCAACAATGGTAGGACGGCCCAGCAAAAGGACAGATGAAAACGTGGGTTAGGAATTCAATTTCCTCGAAGACGGAATTTTCTGTAAATGTTCAATTGCTGATATCGACCTTAGGTGTGGTCCAGAAGACCGCTTCAAGTCCGTGCACACCAAATATGACAATGAAGCGCCCATTGCAAGCGTGTAGCATCCCCATAGGTCGGCAAACTCACTCATGAGTCGACTCACTCAGACTAACTCAGACTCAGATTGAGGCGTGAGTCTGAGTCTGACTGAGTCCGGCTGAATTATACTTAGGTGAGTCTGAGTCCGAGTGAGTCCGGCTGAGTTATACTTTGGTGAGTTTGAGTCCGAGTGAGTCCGGCTGAGTTATGCTTAGATGAGTCTGAGTCGGAGTGAGTCTCCTTGAGGAAAATGTTTGTGAGTCTGAGTCCGAGTGAGTTTGGTCGGAGAGAAATTTCGTGAGTCTGAGTCCAGGTGAGTCTGCTTCAGCAAGATTTTGGTGAGTATGAGTCCGAGTGAGTTAAGTTCAGCAGAATTTTGGTTAGTCTGGGTCCTAGTGAGTGCTGAGCGAAAAACGTTTATTGAGTGAGTCTGCGTGGGCTCCATTTATTTGGCCGACCTATGGTTACAAATATTTATAGCCTCATTTTATGGCGTGCCTTGCAATCGTATAGATGTACCGTCTTGTAAAGCCCTACAAATTATTTTTCAAATTATCAAGCTGTCCATGCCCTCATATACGAGGGCATGTAAGTGGACTGTGCACCATGTTATGACACATGTACAACTCCAGGCCACTTTTATTAAGCGATATCGTGATCCACATTGATTTTGATCTACAATTGTGTACATAATCAACGGAGAATGAGTGCAATGTTCGAGCTTCATCATTCATGTGGATTCAAATACGACAAAGCAGCACAATTCGCCAGCATAGAGCGCCCCTTCGCTCTCTGTTGCATTGAACCGCTTGTGTCTTTAATGCCGCTTCGGTTTTTCCATGAATAAATGTGGCAATTGGGAAATTTTTTCATGCCAAACAAGACATTCACAAGTACGAGAGAGACAGGACGGGCGCTTTTCAATGCCTTGTGAATGCATTGTTTCGCACTGAAAAATTTCCCAGTAGCTATGCACCATCTCACCGAATTTCAAGCTTTGTGAAAAATGTAGCGACCACACAGACCATCGGCTTTCGTCATATCATTCGCTACCAATTAAACAGCGGCTGCGTTATTTAAAGTGGCTAGATAAAGCTTGCCCCCGTGGTACCTCGAAAGTTGTAGCGACCGGATTTCAAGGAGGAAGGAGGTAGAAACGCACCATTCATGCCATACGCGACGCTTCATCACTTACAAAAACAAATTTCTTCGGGCTGTAATGTGGTCAAAGAATTCTGTTAGCTCTCGGCAATTCAAAAAGCTTTTAAACTTTAATGACCTCTTCGAATTCTAGACTCTCTTTGGGAGATATTGCTGCCATATTTTCGCAGCACGCCTGCAGTTCAGTCCTTGCCGACTCAAGCAAAACCCATTTTTTTTTCGTATTTTTTTTCTTTTCTTTCCTATTCAAACACCTTTCCTTTCATAGACAGCGTTGACGCGCCGAAGCACTTTCGGTGGTCCCTCAGCCGTCATTGTGTTCGTCCAAGCCACACGGCAAAAAGCTTCATGGCACGGGCGTTTCCCAGGCTCGTTTCTCGTATCTTGCTTTCGAGCTCCTAATACCCCCCCCCCCTCCAAGGAATGCAAGGAAAGTACAAAACGAAGCAACGAGCTCGACACTCTAGGCTTGGGGCCTGCAACACAAATATCTCTATTCTTTCAAAAGTGAACATTCGGCAGAAGTCTGTCTGGTTGGGATAACAGAAAACTGGAGAAAAGAGAAAACTGCAGCCAAAATTTATTTTAAGAAACCGCGAACGTTTCGAAGCATGATCGGCTTCTTGTTCAGGGGTGAGAGGGCCCGGGATGTGCAACGCCTTCTTGCCAGGCGGGATTGTTTACCGTGAGTCGTCGCAAGCCCTGACAGTAGAGGGAGGGCAGTGCCCCCGTGGTGTGGTTGATGTTTCCCGCTGTCTACTCAATGTACCAGGAATCGAGGAGGGGCCGCCGGCGAAAGTTCCTTTCTTTTTCCAAAATCACCGCGCCGTCGGGACTGGTATGGTGGTCAAACCGCTAGCAGTGCTCTGTCACTTCGCTCCGTCCGCTGTTCAAGTGACGGAGGTCATTCTTGTGCTGCCGCATCTTTCATGGAAGTTCTTGGTTTCCTCAATGTAGGAAGCGGAGCAGTCGGCGCACGTGATCCGGTACACGACGCCCTGCGCTTTTTCCGCAGATGCGCTGTCTTTGGGGCCGAGGGATGAAACTGCCGATGGTGGTGGATGGCTTGTGGGAAACGTCGACCTATTGCTTCGCTGGCGCCCGCAATGTAGGGGATCGACACGCGGCGTCGTTGCGGCGCTGTTGGTGTCACGTTTCCCCGTCTTTTCTCTTACGGAGGGCTCTGCGAATAAACGCCTTTGTGTAGCCGTTGGTGCACAGGTCACGAATTATTGTCTTCCTTTCTTCTATCCGCTGCTGTGGCGACGATTGGTGATTTTGGTTGGAGTTTTATATTTAAACTCGTGACGCAGCGGGTGGTTGGTTGTTTACACAATAAACGAAGGCACGTTTCGCTGCAGTAGGGCGATAGGAACTTTAAAATCGATTTTAAATACGTCCTAGGCTATATTATCTGTTGATATTTCGTAGATGTTGCGCGTGTGTATACACAAATCTATCCCACATATTATCTAGCCTTCAAAATTTTGTTTCAGAACTTCAATGGGAAAAATAGAGGGGGGGGGGAGGAGTATGCGCTGGTATGAAGATAAGGAGCGGTCTCATAAATATATGAGACTCGAGCACTGCTCTCCATCCCTTACCCCCCCTCCCTGCATCTCTCAAGAATGTAGCCTTTGAAGCAGGAAAGAAAAAAAGTGCATGTCCTGCCTTCATCTCACTCATTTTGTATTCGTTGTAGCACTGGCTTTCGATCATAAGTCACTGAGCAGTGTCCCCTCATGGGAGACAAATTAGCGCATTTCTCATATGTTTCATGAATCACTAGATGTCATTATGAATCCACACCAATTGCCCATCAGTCTGTTATTCTGCAAAGAAAAACAGTACGTTATGGCAACCTCCGCTGCCCCATTTACCCGCTGAAAGTAGGCTCCTCAATCATTTATTTATTTAATAGTACCCTGAAGGCCCGAAGGAATTACAGAGGGGAGCTGTGCATTTCGAGAACGCGTAAGAGATTAGCAGTTACATCGAAGTAAAAACAATACAAATAATAAGTTATTAAGGATAGATATAGTAACGACGCAGTGAAAATAAAAAGAAATAAAATTGCAAATAGCGCAGGGTTAGCTATGTGAACTTATTGCGTCTGGTTTGTAGCAAACCCTCCAGTTGTCAGTTCAGCGCCTTGTCCAGTGACTTTGTTCTTAGAAATGAAGATTCCTGTCCTTTCTGGGGACTAGTACGATCACTGTGAAGCGGCGTCCGCGTCCCCACCTTTCAATACGGCATTCTTGCAATCGGCTTGACTGTCAGTAATTGGGGTTTTTGGAAACCAGAAAATTGCCACCTCGTTTTGCATGGTCTGTACCAGACCATGCAAAAAGCTTCGACCATACCTTTGAACACACTGGCCGGCTCTCATCGGCGCGCCTATGCCCGTTCCTTTTTGCCTTGTGTCCGTATCCAGCGTGGTACTGATACGACTCTTTACCATTATCCACGAGATAGTCACTAACAGTTACAACTGGTTCTTAGCCGGCTCAGAAAAATATATTGCTAGAAACAAACGCAGTCACAACCCGTGTACTTAGATTAAGATGCACGTTGAAGAAACCTGGGTTGGTCGAAATATCTGGAGCCCTCCACTACGGCGTCTCTGACAACCACATCTTGGCTTTGCGACGTAAAATATCAACCTCTATTATCCGCAATCACTTTGCGAAAGCATGACATCGACTAAAACCGAACTTAGCATTTCAATAATTCGAAACACTAGTATAATAATTATTGGCGTTTAACGTCCGAGAACCATGATGTGATTATGAGGGGCGCCGTAGTCGACGGCCACGGAAATATTGGCTACCTGGGGTTCATTACGTGCGCCAAAATATAAGCACACATGCCTCAAGCGTTTCGTCATCAATCGAAAATGCGGCCGGTATTCGATGCCGTGGTCTTCGGGTCAGCAGTCAAGCACCACAACCACTAGACTATCGTGGCAGGTGTTTTCGAAACTTTAGAGAGGCATAACCATGCAACCTATAACCATGTTTTTGGGACGTTAAACCCCAGATATTATTATTATTATAACCATGTTTCCAAAATTTTTCAATGGTGGTGAGCTCGATTCTGCGAAAGTAGGCCGCCTCATATTATTACTTTTTCGCGTCGTCAATGAGCCGGTAAATCGACTGCAAGACCAGCGGCAGTTTCATGAACGTGTTTAGAAAAGCGCCATAGCGTAATGTCAAGCTTTCTTCGTTCCCAAGTAGCGTGATTAGGCCTTCGAACGGCAAAGCGTAAGAAAAGGGTTCACAAGTGCCAGGCAACCTTCAAAATATATGTATGATAGCTTTCAACATACAAAAAGAAGTTATTTCCCGTGCATCGCAATGTCTATCGTGCTACAAAACGGGTGGTTGTCAATTTTCCCTTTCATAACCCCTCCGCCACCTTGCGGGATTCCGCAGAAGAACTCATTTGCAAAGCGTAAGAAAGGACTTCATTTATAATTGGGTCTGCCAAAAACGCACGTACGCGCTCGCCCATTGAAAACAAATGGCGCGTGCGCATAGCATTTCAAAGGTAACAGGAATGAAAACCTAATGTTCTCGAAGGTCCGTAGACCCATTCTTATATTTAAAGAAAACATTCTCAATATTGAAAAAATCGCGTGTTAATGTTGAATTTCTGTTTACGATAGACATTGCGATGCACGGGAAATAACTTCTTTTTGTATGTTGAAAGCTATCATACATATATTTTGAAGGTTACCTGGCACTTGTGAACCCTTTACATGTGTTATTCTACATAAGCTATTTCATGGCGCTCCTTCGACATTTATTGGATGAGCCAGGCCAAATCGAATATTGCTAATTTTAGTCCGAGTACGTCTCGTTGAGAAAAAATTTAGGCGAGTCTGTGAGTCCGAGTGAGTCCGCTTCAGGAGAATGTTGGTGAGTCTGAGTTCGAGTGAGTCCGGCTGACAAATATTTTGGTGAGTGAGTCCGGCTGAGTTATATTTTCGTTATATTTTCGTGTGTCTGAGTCTGAGGGAGTCGGGCTGAGTAATATTTTCGTGAGTCTGAGTCCGAGTGAGTCCTGATGAGAATATATTTTGGTGAGTCTGAGTCCGAGTGAGTCCGCTTGAGGAAAATTTTGGTGAGTCTGAGTCCGAGTGAGTCAGGTTGACGAAAATATTCATGAGTCTGAGTCCGAGTGAGTCAGGTTGACGAAAATATTCACGAGTCTGAGTCCGAGTGAGTCCGTTTGAGGAAAAGTTTAGTGAGTCTGAGTCCGAGGGAGTCTGGATGATGAAAACATCGGTGAGTCTGAGTCCGAGTAAGTTTGGTTGGAGAGAAATTTCGTGAGTCTGAGTCCGAGTGAGTCTGCTTCAGCAAAATTTTGGTGAGTCTGATTTCGAGTGAGTACTAAGCGAAAAATATATTTATTGAGTGAGTCTGAGTGAGCTCCAGTTATTTTGCCGACCTATGAGCATCCCAATTGTTTTTTGCATCGTCGATGGAACGCAGTCGTATGCTTCACTTCCGGTCACATTGGGCAAGCATGGGTACACGGCCTAGTGGTCAAGGTACTCATTTTGGGATCGGTGGGAGCCGGTTCATACTACAGCCGCTGAACGAAAAACTATGTAGTTTTGATGATTATTATTGCGATAGCAGTTATATGAACACTCGCGCACGATTTTTGCGGTCACCGTCGCCGTCATGTCTCGCATATCGATAACTATTTATATATAAAAGCCACAAATAAAAAATATTTGAAAGTGGGCGGGCAACAAGCAGGGGTAGTTGTGATTTTAGACAATTATTAAGAATATCAAAGGGACCTGGGCCGGGCTCTTAATGCATACGACAGATGAGTAGGCTCTGTTGCAGCAACGGAATGTATACCAAGTTCACGGAAGGCAGAAGAAGCTGATTATCGCTGCAAGTTAGATGGAACGAAGAGAAGTTTGTCTGTATCAAACGAAATTGGCTCGCACATGACAGGGTAAATTGCAAATCATTGGGAATGACATTGGTCCTGCAGTGGCCATAAACAGGCTACCAATGGTGGTGGTGGCAGTGGTGATGACGATGATATGGTCAGCATGAACAATACCTGAGCCAGCCCATTATTCTTGCTTCAGTCGAAATCAAGCTATTAACATCATACGCATAGAGAAAAAGACTGCCTCACAAAAATTGGTGTATTCGCGCTCAATTAAATTACCACGCATTAAGGTTAATCAAGACAGCAAAAATCTAACTGACCAAAAGTTCACTTTGAATGCCTTCAAAACTATCAATAATACTTGTTTCATCACAGCATTCTTTGATACGAGCATCGACTCTCAGTCGGCTGCCGTTTTTGTTTTGTGTTATAATGTTTTCAGCGATGAATTCTGATGAAGAGTTCCACATTTCTCATTGAAACAGGTGGAGTCACGTGCTGTTTAAAGACAAATCCTCAGTTCTTTTTTTTAGTTTTTTCTCATTTAAATCCTGAGTTTTTTTTTGTTTTTGTTTTTTCTAATTGAATGCATGAAGATGGCAGGGTAGTCAAGCAGCAGCATGCTGCCCTTTTCATGCTATTTTCAAAAAACAAAGTTAATTTCTATTCTATACAGACTGTGGTAAAATAAACCAAACCTCAGAAAAACAGTGCGGAAATATCGACCGAAGCAGCGAGTATGCCGTGACCTTTTTGTGTTGTCTGATTGATGCTGAATTGAGTGGTTTTGGTTTGATAAGCGAGGCTGTCCATTTTGTGAGCTCGTTAGATGAGAAGATGCCGCTGGTGGAATTGAAAGAGGCGGTCAACAAAGGGAAGTGGGGCAAATGCAGCTGTCTGCTGTGTCGAAATGCTTAGATGACGGCTGAGTGGCGCGCGCACTGGGTGCGTTTACTCTTCCACAGTTGTGGCTACAATTGTGGTAAAATAGCGAGTCCCGTATGCGACGCAAACTAGATGTGGTGAAACATTGTGTTAAAATTTTTCTTTTTATAATTGCAATTATTGTGACAAATATATCTTTCTGCTACACATAACCGTACATGTCGGGGGTATCCAACAATCATCTTACTATGGTTTCGTATCCTTCGATTCTGCGAGACAATCAGTATTAATAGCATAGTTGCCCTGTGATAACACAGCTATATATTGCTACACGTGTTTCTAATTTTCGCGTTTGCTGTATTCGGTTTTCGCCCACAAAGACTGTCGGTAACGCTCGGCGCAGACCACGCCTTAGTGTTCGAGAACCTTCGCGATTATAGTAGATCGTCTTGTTAAGATTGCGCGCCGGACGCGAACCGACCAGCTTATTCTAGAGCTTGCACGACCAACAGTGATAAGGCTAGAAAGTTCGACGCGCGCTGTATAAAAGACGGTGCGTTCCAACGATGATCAGTTGATCGACGGCCGACGCTCCGTTCGCCGCTATGTGTGCCAGTGCGTGTTGTTGTAGTCTGACTTTATGTGTCACGGCCACAAGTTAGGGCCAAATAAAGAGTTTCTTCTTCGACAAGACGGCTGTTGCCTTCGTCGAAGTCACGACCACGGGACAATATTGTCTTCTTAGCTGCGCTGTTGAGAATCGCACACAGGGCAGTGACTGGCTCCTCTCGTTCCTACGCAACAGAACAAAGAAAACTAAATGAAAGGTACCGTGCGCTCTACATTGAGTACTGTGGGACACCAAACCGACGGGGTCGCCACCATTAAGGATGATAAGGGAAATGAATGGGCCCCGTTGCAACCATTGCGGCTGATCGGAGGTGATAAAAGAAATGGGAGCCAGGTCGTTGTGTGCAACAGGGTATAGCTTCAGGCGTTGATACTTTGTGGTGGCCATTGAGTCACTAATGAAATTCCTCAGGGTGCCAATAGGAAGGAACCAATCGCAGTTAGAAAGGAGATAAGTGGTCCGTAAGCGGACACGCAGCCTTTGGACCCGGAGGAAGCCCGCAAGTGGGACCTAGCCTTCGTCCAAACGAGAAGCACATGGTCTGATCTATTCCCCCCTTCAGCACGACCTGCTCCGACTCGTGCATCACGTAACGTCGCTGTTCTCGTGGGTCGTGGACAGTTTGGATCAGTTACTGCCTCAACAGAATCTCGTTACGGGAAGTTTCATTCGCAGCCATATATATACTCCGTGTCATGCATACACTCTAATCACTGTAACGTTTACGACTGCATATAATGAAAAGTAACTTATCATTTCTGTTACGTGCAGGTTAAGACATTTTTATCATTGCGTTTTCTTAATTTCCCCTCCACATAGAGGTTACATGAACAGTAGCATGTCATTTTAAAGGTTTGCGCACCGTCATATACACTGTAACCTTTATATTATAACTTATGAAAACGCAATGATTTATCCGTCAAGAGACCTACACTGTGACTTGAAGCCTATTGATAATTATGTCACATTGCGATCCGGATTTAGAGTTTTCGACATGCGCGATCATAGACAAAGGTAGTTTTTTATACAGTAAGGTCGCGGTCGCACACTGGTGTCGCGAAGGGCCATGATGCATGATAAAGGCTTGTACAAAGATTCGTTCGCGGCTGACTTCAGTGATTGAACCACGGATAATGCATACACAAAACGGGTCTTGAGAGCCGAAAAGCAAAAACATAGAAGCAGCGATTTTGCATTGCGCGATAC
>JALIZH010012965.1:0-153201 GCA_030522465.1 Rhipicephalus appendiculatus
TATGTCAGTGCTAGTCTTCGTAATCATTGTCAAATTTTAGCATTTATTACCTTAAGCTTATCGACGATTTGCGGCTCAATACATTCAACCTCACTCTCTCTTCGCTACGATATAAACCTACCCTCCAATGAGATACCACTTAAAAACTATCTCTCTCCATTACCTCTAAATTCGTTCTGGTTCCAACGGAGGACAGCACATGCGCGGACATTATTGCAGATTTGACACGGCTGTTCTCGTCTATGCACTCCGTTTTAACGTGCCTAACGACAAAATTGACGGGAAGTAAATTACAAAGACACTGCACAAAACCGCGAGAGAAGGTATGCGAACCCTCAAACACTCGGAAACGAAGACATGTACTTATTAAGCAAGGAAAGCAACTGCAAATAAACGCTTGTTTACCGAAAGAGAACATACACGCACTGCTATTTCCTTTTTATATAGCGCCCTCACTCTTCCGTCAAGCCAAAAATTCGCTGTGGCACGTCGGTTTTCACGCTACTTCCGAAAAACGAATCGTGTTCATCGGGCTATAAATTTCAAAACCGTCCAACACAGGCAAAGTCTTCTAAAAAGAGCTCGCTCAGATACTCCCTATTGTTTCACAAAGTTCATTAGATATATAAGTTAGGGTTATTTCGAGAGATGTGACTTAGTGTCACCTTTAATCCCCTTGGTAACCAACACCGGCGAACGCTATAGCTAGTGCTGGTAGTATGCGTGTAATGACGGTCCTCAAAAAATGCGTGCATTTATTGAATTACCTCTCGCCTACGCCTTAAAACGGCGCTCATAAGCCACGGCGGCACACTCACGCACCGACTGCATGCACAAGTTGAGCCTCAAAGCTTTAAGCAAAGCTCAGTGCTGTTGTGAACTCGGGGAATTGTTTTGTGGACATTTTTCTCGTTCGTCCACTTGCGGTGCGTTTAATGTCACGGGGCCAAGAACCGGGAAGTAGTGGTACGAAGTTACAATACAGGAGAGAAAGAGCAAAATTGGGAGAATGCACAATGATGCAAGCGTGCCCCAAATCTATCGATACGAATTCTACAATATGCGAGTTCTACGAGTAAAAGGCTAAAAGAACGTCAATGATCTCACCTACAGCTGGCGTAGTATCGGCCAAGAAGATGTGGCGGGGCTTGTACTGGCTGGTGGACACAGCGAGGACCTGAAGCGGGAACGGAGGCGCTGAAGACGGCTACGACGCGTGCAGAGCGGCTCGTTGGAGTCTCCCGTCATGTTCCAGGGACCCATCATGCCGGGGCCTCGTCTCCACTGTCGCCGGAAGCACAGCCGCCCTCGATCTCGACCGACGCGTTCCGGTCCTCCGGGACTCCGACCCCTCTTGTGTCGCCGCCGTCGGGAATCGCCGCGCTAGTCTCACATTGGCTTGTGCATGGCCGCCGCTTCGCTTCTGATCCGCCGGTCTCGTCATCCTGGCGTTCTTGGTCACGCGCTTCGGACACGTGGTCCCATCGTAGCGCTCCACACCTTTGGGACACTGTTTGGCCACCGCTCATTCAACTATCTAGCACACCACGTGGCCCAATCGCCGCATGCCATGTCGCCACGATTCGTCTTCGTCGTTCTCTTTTTCCTCTTCGTTTTCACTAAAGCGTCCACCTTGCGTCGCTGTAGCACTCTATGTCGAGGCGGAAGTACCTTGCCTCAACTAACTAAAATGACATTGACGCGACTAATTGACAAAAACTCGTTCATTAACTTTCTGATAGTTCACTTGAGGGCAGCCGTTTTCATTAGAAAGTAGAGTTAGACTCTATAAGGCTCCTACCTAAAGCTAGGTGTACAGTAACTCTATTAGAAAGTCGTAGTGCATGCCAGTTTATGGCATACCCATTTTTTACAAATCACGAAAGTTGCGCTTTTCGTCACCGAATTTGAAGGGCGATATCGAAACTGACGGCGCCCGGCGCGCAGGAAACGCGGCATCTCTGTTACGTAAGACCGGAACTACACGTGGCAAAGGAAGTGGCGAAATTTGAGCCGAAGCTCGCCGAAGCAGAATCTGGTCAGGCAAATCGGTCGCCATTCTGAAATGCACAAGTTAATTAACGAGCTTACTGGTGGGGTGCGATGTGTGATACCTATCTGTTTTTTTTGTTTTATTGCAACAGCAATTATATGGACACTCTCGGCTGGTTTTTGCCGTCGGCGTCGCCGCCGCCGTCATCCCCCGTATATGTATATATCTATATAACCGGCCCCGCCCGTCGTTCGTGAGCGTGAAAAGACGCAAGGGGGGGGGGGGGGTCCCTCGAGCGACCTTCGATTTTACGAGCGCGGTCGTCGTGGGCGCGCGCGTTATCTCCCCTTCTCGGCGGCCGACAGCGGGGGGCCGGTGTACCCTTCTACGTGCTGCGCTCTCAACGCGAAGAGAATGTGGTGAGCAGAGTGTCCCTGGAGCGGCCGTATGCTCTTAAACCAGCGTTTTCTAGAGTCGCGTGAGATCGGATCCAAAAGAGTTAGCTGCCAGCCTCACTTCGTATAACATTACAATTTGTTGCTATCGCGTTCATTGCTTCACCCTTGCGGTAAAACTGTGACCTTTTTTTTTTAACTATAAACAGGCACGAAAAACTATTTCGCCTGTCTGCAAGAAGAAGCGCCGCTGTGGTTGCCCTTGAGTTCTATGCTTCACAGGGAAAGAGAAGGCCGATATTGCGGTTTTCTTGCGCACAGCTCGAAAGTAACCGATAAGCACCAAACACCACACGCAAAGATAAAGCGATCCGCTAGCGCAAGTGAGATGACCCGCCGTTTTTCACGAAAAGATACGGCCACGACGCACCTTTATTCGAATTTCGTCACTTCCTTGTCACATCTACGATATAGTCCCGTACCGCCTCGTGCACCGGTATGGTGGCGCCACCGCTCGGCAAACGCGGTCGCACCCTCATGCAAACCGCCATAGGATCCCATGCATTTTGAATGAAGTTTGCGCATCCGTTGTGCAAAAACAAACGAGCGTCATCTCTCGAAAATATTTCACACCGACGACAAGACACCTCCTCGCTTCCACCGCCTTCGTTTCCTTCAAGTCAACTCCTCTCTCCCCCCTTTTTTTTTATTTCTATCGGTTGCCGTGGGAGCGCGCGCTGTGCGGAGGTGCGGTCACCAGCGCACCGAACATGACCGGGTGGGCTCGTCGGCTCGTCGCTTCCGTCGTGTCTTTCTTGGATGTTGCGAAGTTAAAAATTCCCCATCTCCCGCTAAAGGGAACCATGTGTGGATGCGAAGCAGCGGGGAGATAATTAGCTTGAGCGGGAGGAACGTCGCCGCTCTCATTTCACGGCAGTGGTCCGGGCGCTCATCGCGGCGCTGCACAGGAGAGAGAATGAGGCGCGCGTGCTCCGTCATTTTCATACCGCGGAACTACCGTGGCGCCCCCCAGCGGAGTATGCACCTGTCACACCACCTGTCGTGCGCACCGCTCCGCAGAGGATTCCTAGAGGAAAGGACGGGGGGGGGGGGACCGTAGAAGAGGAGAGAGAGGGGGGAGAGGACGCGCATGCGCTGTGGGGATGTGGGCGCCGCTCCTTAGAGTAGATGATTTCTAGAGTAGAGGAAGGGGGGTGAGCGTAGGAGAGGGGAGGCGCATGCGCTATGGGGGGGGTGTGGGACGCGGGGGGCCGCTCCGTAGAATAGAGGATTCCTAGAGGAGAGAAAGGGGGTGAGCGTAGGAGAGAGAGGGGGGAGGGGACGCGCATGCGCTGTGGTGGTGTGGGACGCGGGAAGGAGGGACAGACTAAGCCCCCCTCCAAACACATGCAAGCAAGATTAAGGAATGGGGTCAACCTGGGCGACAGACACCACCTGCCTAGCCATTGCTAAGCAGCCTCTCTGTGCTCTCGGCCATGACTCAAGGAATGGAGTCAACCTGGGCGACAGACACCACCTGCGTAGCATTGCTAAGCAGCCTCTCTGTGTTCTTGGCCATGACTCTGATGACTGTGTTAGGATTGACGGCCTTCATATTACTACAGTGTTCTGGTTCGCATAATGGGTGCTTCCCTACTTCATGAAAGTGGCCGGACGCGGGACGGGGGACGGGGGGACGGCGGACGGGGGGACGCGGGAGGGACAGAGCCCCGAGCATACGATGCATCTAAAATTCTGTAATGGTGGTGGCCACACGTCGGACGGTCAGCCCTGACTTCTCTCAGCTGCCATCGCATCAACTGAAATGCTTCAGATCCTTCAGTCGTGCACTTTTGTTCGTTGGCTGTACCAGATGGCCTCCTACAAGACGGCGTTTTTCTTTGACAGTCAATTATGAGTGTAGTTTTCGGCGTAGCAGCGGTTTGATGACCCGAGAAGGGGAACAGGTGCTACATCGTGGGAACCGCTGATATGACGCCAACCTTTAGGACGTTACTGTACGCGCACGATTGTGCTACAGTTGAAACCACCACCGTGGTTGAAACACCACGCCTGGCTTCGCGCGTCTGCTTCATAGCACTGTGTGGTAGCAAGTGGGTTGTTCTGTTGGTTCTGTTGCGTCGGTTAATATTGAATTGCAGTTGGAATACAGTTTTTACAAAAGGTAAGTGAGGCTGTAAGTAGTCGCCCTTCTTTATGCTCGCTAGTCCACGCACATTATTTCTAGAATCGCATTTTATGTGGAGTTTCACGTACCAAAAGAGAATCTAGCATACGAGAATCTAGCTACAAGCGTACACATTTTCTATATAAATCTGAGTAATGCCGCGCGTGCGCATTTCCTATATAAACCTGAGTAATCTTCTGCGTAATTTAAAGCACATGTGATAAAGGATCGTGGCTTCGACGGTGAAAGTGATTAGATTTTCAGAAATATGTGGTTGTAATGCAGTTCGAAGTTCCTCAATTTTTTTTACGTATGGTCTGTGAAATAATAATAATAAAAAAAAACAGTGCGAATGATTGTGGGTCATTTACTATAGTACTTTCACACATTATTATGCAGCTGTGTGGCGCCTGTTTCAACGTCAAGTTAGCTAACCATTTTTTTTTCTTTTGGCCGTATAGTTAAGTGCTGTACAAAGATGAAAACGTGTGTCTTTTATGCGTTTCCTAAGCAAGCATACAACCGCGATGTACATTGTTGTTGTGCTGTTGAGAGTGTTCAATAAAACAAGAAGTCTGTTTTATGTTGCAACAGTTTTTTATTTCGTCTGTGTTAGCAGATCACGCGAACAACTTCAACGCATGCACGTTAGAAACGCATGTATTGCATCACGCACGTGCACAGTAATAATAAACGGGCCTGTCATTTTCAAACGAATAAAATAGAACAATCGACGTAACAAACGTCACGGCTGTCTAGTGGAGCAGCGTCGGCAGTGCAAATATCAAACCAAAATGTAAATTGAATAAAAAGAAGAAACGGTTAGTACCGGGCGCTTTGCGCAAGGCGCCTATGAGCCGGTCGTTTCCGCGTTTCGCCACCGTTCGCCGTTGGTGGCGCCACCTGTACAGCTCAAAGCAGCAGCACACGAGGCGGATAGCGTAGCCGAGTGGTCGCGTTTTGTCCGCGCCGGGCGCGGCCAGTTGTCAAATCGATTATGAATATCTCGAATTACATGCAACTTTCGTGAGTTATATAAATTGGGCATGCCATAAATTTTCATGCATTACAACTTGACAATACAAAGAAACAACTGGAATCAGATCAAAAATTAAAAAAAATAGCAAGCTTTTATTAATTAGACGCCGCAGTCTCTTTCAGCTGAGGCAACGTGTTTCCCGCCTCGACGTACAATTTCATAAAAATGGTCAGTATATTCACTAACAAAATGTTATCCGTTTACTTGTCAGAAAAAGCACTAACCTCTTAGTAAGTCAAGCTAGTAAAAGGCAGCAAAACGTATGTTAATCAAATTCGATCGCTACTTGGTTATAGCAAGGGGACAGTACTAAATCGAATGCTTAGTGCATTACTCAGATGCTAGTAATTGCACAAGCAACTTAGTATACGTTCTAAAACTAGTGAACTATACCATTACTCAATTAGAGGTTTTTGCCTATTTTGTTTTTACGAGCGTTTCTATTGCCATATCAGTTGATATGTTACCAAAGCGCAGACGACATTTAAATAAAAGGAAGAAAATGGCCCTGCATTGTCCTCTTACACTAATTACTAGCCGCTAATTACTTTAATTAATAGAGTGTGGTAAGTACACATCACTACAACGAATCTATAAGCATGAGCGACACACACACACACACACACACACACACACACACACACACACACACACACACACACACACACACACACACACACACACACACACACACACACACACACACACACACACACACACACACACACACACACACACACACACACACACACACACACGCACGCACGCACGCACAAATACGCGCGCGCGCACAGAATGGTAAGACATCTAAGCACCTCATATGTTCTAACAGCACTGTTAAGGCTATTTATGCTCCTATTTTGAGATAGCACACCATGTACCAATGAGCAGCCATAAATTCTGGAAGAATAAGCGATGGTTTGTACCCATTATCGTGTATCCTACTATTTAAATACACGTGTGCCATCAAGTAGCACAAAACTGTCATTCCGACGGAATCAACAAAATGAAAGTTTGTCTAAATGTTGTTGCATCAGACTCTCATTGTTACGACATAATGTGCAACGGCATCAACGAAGCAGCTGGTAATATAGGGGGGCTCAGTAGTCATAGAGTTAAATATACTATAAAAGCATGCCTGCTTAGTAAGAGCAAAATTTACTAGCTTTACTTGTTGCTCTAGCAAATGGACGTCGCGAAGGTATAAATACGCTTGAAACTAGTAAATACATACGTTTAGTGTTTACTTACTTTTGTAAGAGCGAGTTCGTGTGTAAAAACGGCAGGAGGCTTACTGTCATGGGATTTTGATAAAAATCGATATTGTCTAAAAAACACCCTGTATGTACTGCTGTACGCGTAATGAAACGTTCAAACGTTGGTGGAAGGTCAGTGCTTCGTCCGTCTCTATCTTGTCCCTTTATTCGCTCTCACTCGTTCTCTGGTTTGTTTTTGAGTTTGTCTTTACAGATACTTCTGCAGATTGTTGTTCACCCTCCCCACTAAAATAGTTTGCTCTCGTGTCCTTTTCAATTAACTTACTTTATGGCGAGTTGGTATTGAATCACATATGACGATTTTAGCCCAAAAGAAGGACGTAAAGGAATCTTAAGAAAGAGAAGAAAGAGGGCTGCCACGTTATACCTGCAAAGTTCTTAGTCTCATCTGCCCACCTAATTTTCTGTCCCCCCTCTCAAGCGTTTGCATTCTCTTGGTATCTAGTCAGTTACCCTTAATGACCAGCGGTTATCCTGCCTACGCGCTACGTGCCCGGCCCATGTCCATTTCTTCTTGATTTCAACTATGATATCCTTAACTGCCGTTTGTTCCCTGACCCACTCCGCTTTCTTCCCGTCTCTCAAGGTTACACCTAACATTTTCCTTTCCATTGCTCGCTGCGTCGGAAGACGGCAATCCTCTACAAAATCGCGATGAAGACAATGAAAGCTGCACATCAGGTTAGTTTCGTTCACTGATCTCGACAGTAACTTAACAATTAACATCATATGAAAAACTTTTCTACTCGCCATAATTCAAGATCAAGCAGTGTGTTGTAAATTAACACTTGCAATACAAACATTTATGGCAGCTTTGCACTATACACTCTAAAACCTTTCACGCGTAGTAAGCGTGAAACGCGCTCCTCGGCGTCGTTAAATACGTTTTGAGCACCATTTGCTCAAAATATGCGTGGTTTTCCTCCGCCCAAGCGTGACGCCGGTCGAGGAAACGTGCATTTGCTTTATTTTACGCGCGATGGGGGATTCTATGCGTGAGAACCGGAAAACTCACGCTGAGCAAAAGTCCGCGCCGCCGATCGCACTTCTCCTCGTCACGCGTATATATATCCTGATACAATCGCCAAGGCAGCCGTGCGACGTCGCCGTTACGCGCTTCTGATTGGGCTGCTGTGACTTGTGCCTCCTTTCATTTATTTTTGTTTTCAACGCGAGCGCTTTGAAAGGTGGCGTTCGCTTCAGTATATACTTTTGGCGGGAAACGGGGTTAGAGCCGTTGGAGCCATTGACTCAGCAGGTACATTGTGCGTCGTCTCTGCCAGGTGTCTGCTTGGCCTTCGAGTGTACTGTGCGGTGGGCTCGCTTTGTGTGGTTGAGAAAAGTGGTGAAGAAGGAACAGCTTCATGAATAACTTGACATTGATTGACCTGCGTGGTGTGCAGCGCGGTAGATGCAAGAACACCGAATGCGATTGCCCGGAATCCTCGCGCGACACGGCGCCACTCTCAGCCAACTGCGTACTAGGGGCACTGGCCTGCCATTCACGGCCGCTTGGAATACCTGGGTAAGCAAATTAATTTGAAATGTCTTGGCTCATTATATATTTTGGCATCCATTTTCCGAACAGTGACGTCCTTGGCGTATTTTGTAAACCTTCCGATTGATCTCCGAACTTCATATTAATGTCAAGCCAAGTTCTCTGCGTACAATACTCACGGATTGAAACGCGACAACTTAGGGCTAAGTCACGTACTTCCGTTTCTAACATCTCGATTTCCTGTCATAGCGGCGTATTTTGACTCGAATGCTTACATCAGATCCAGCATTATTTTTAGATGCCGGATTCTTAGCGACATGACATGGTTACCTTGAGTAATTGCTCATGGAAGTCGTTGTAGTAAAGAAAGTGATGTCGCTTTTCAGTCCGAGAGTACTGTAGCTTCTGTTTCACTCGCGTCGTGTGATCGACGGGGAACGATGACGAGAAAGAAGGAAGGAGAGTTGCTCTCGTTGCCGTGGCTGTGAGCCGTTTCTCCTTCGCCGCCGGGTTTCCAACGGTCTCCGCGTCTGGCGCTCGAAAGCTTTGGCTAGTTTGGCTAGTCGGCGCCAAATCAGCCAAATTTCACGGCTGCGTTGCGGTTCGCGGCGGCGGCCGTTTTCTGGGCGAGGAGGCGCAACGCCAGTAAAGGGGCCGGCTGGCGCCTCGCGCGGTGGGTGAACAGCGCCTGCTTCCTCCATGCTCCGCAAAGCGCGTTGAAAATGGCGAAAAATATATTGCATACTGTAAATTCACACAGTCGATGTGTACATTACGAAGCGTTAAAATTGTGCTACATCCTATAAAACACAACCGCGTTAAGGCCACAATAAAATTGTGTGTTTGTGCTGCACATCTCGACTGGAAGTTCGCTTGTTGTATGTGCGTGCGCAACACATGAGTCTATAACTATTATATGGAAGCCGCTATTGCCAAGAGATCGTTCTGGGTACAGACGAGATATTTATGTCGCAATCTAACATTATGTGGTAAGATACAATTGCGTCACCTTCAAGGAACTTCAGGCTGCTGGGTGAAGTCTCAGTTGTGTACAGTTATTATTTGCTTTACCGTGAGGAAGCATCAATACTTTACCGTACGGTGCAGTACGTTGAGCCAGTGCTTCTGCGGGCGGTAATGTTAGCTGTCGTGGCAGCAAAGATGGAGCTCTGTTGCGGTCATATCGTGATCTTATAGCAAACTTATACGGAATTACAGAAAGGCTGTTTTTTCTAAGCGGCTCAAGCACAGCAAACGTGTTAAATTAGTCAATTCGGACGTGCAACTTTCACTGTAAAAGCACAAAATTGTCGCGAATACAAAAAGGAAGTGCTTTGTATGGTACGCAGTTGTGTAGTTAATAGCTCATCTTTTGAATGCTGTTTCTGAAATTAGCAGCGAATGCTTTATTGGTACAGCGAAATGCCGTCACTGTGATCCCCCGTTTCACGGTTCTTTTTTTATTTTTACCGCGCTGAGCGCCTGTTCTGTCGATATGTGCTTCTAAATACCACAAATTTTTTAATAGAGATTCTCTGGGCGACCGTCCTTGCGATAGGAACCACGTTTTTGTTTTTCTGGAATGTCATCAACTTTTCTTTAATACAATTTTTTTTAATTTATGCTGAAATAGATCGCCGGTGTACACCTTATACTTGACTGTACGACTTCAAAACTCGTTTGTACTGTTCTTGCTGGCCCCCCAATGCCCGTATAACTAAACCAACAAAAAGCCACGAAGTTTTGCTGATTGTGCGCCGTATTCTGTGTTCGTGAAGTTTAATTCCACGTTTTCTCTTTCAGCTTGCCTTCGAAAATAGAGATTTTCAAGCACGGTCGAGGAGAATGTCAGACGCCTAAGGAAAATTCTACCTGCAGTGGCAACACTGGCATCCTTAGCGGACCCATCGTACAGAGAGGTCGACGTGTACTTGCGGCCAAGGCTCGCGAAAATGGCCCTAATTTCAGAGGTGAGTGAAATATTTTGTAAGAGCCAAGTTTCAGAGACAATTCAAAACATCTTTATTCTTCTAACACTACTCAGTTTTGAGCTGGGTATGAGGAGATTCAATGCCGCAATCGCAATGTGAGCTTTGCCGACAAAATAATTTTCATGAATTTGTAGTTCTGTACGAAGTGAAATTTTACAGCTGTCCATTCCATCAGGTACCAATTTAATTTCTCTTTTTTTATCTTTGCCAGGTTTCATCCGTAGACATTGTTGGCCGTGCATTGTGTGGGGTGACGGGAGGGAGCTGGCATGCGGCAAAGAGCCCAGCGAAATCCTGAAGCTGTAACCAGACACGTCGCTGGAAAAAAGCATTGTTGCTTTGTTTGCGTGTGTACTACGTAAAGGACCTTGCGTATCCGGCTGCTTTTGGCAGTTGCTTGGCTTCGTTCAAGCAGTCGTGAACTGTGCGGTACCGAAGAAATTCCATGGGCGGAGAAAATGGTGAAGGATTTGTTTACTAAACTACACTTCGTTTCAGTTAAGTACAGAGCACAGTTCGCGTGCCGCTCAAAGCGACATCAAACGTTCATCTTGTGCCTATTTTATAGTTCCTGTGTGTGTTATTTTCTTGGATTGCTCTTCTATAGAGAGAAGCGTTCTTGTAAGCCAGTGAAAATAAAAAGTTTCACTCAAGTTTAAGATTCTTGTAAATGTTTCGTTCTATTTAACTCTTTATCTTTGATTTAAACTCTCAAGCCTCGGAGGACTCCGCACTAAATCCCTCCCTTAATTTTCCTAATGACCGTGTATATAAACAATCGCGCCGAAAGAATGCAGATCAGCGGCTTAATTGTAGGATTCGCCAGATGCACTTGTGCAAGATGCTTTATGAAAGTTTGTCCTGCACTGGCTTCCATGGCGTTTGGATTTGTGACTAGCGAAGTTTCAGGAACAATCCATAACGCTTTCATTCTGCCAACTGTACTCATTTTCTTGAACGGTCCACAACGAAGATCTAACGCCCCAATCGCAATGTAAGGCTTTTCGATCAGTGACTGGAGGCCTTCCTAATGCTTAGTTAAGGTGTAAGAGAGGATTTTTATTTACTTGATGCGGGATTCTCCTGCTCTATTAGATGTGTTTCTGACCGTCAGAAAGTGTTTAAAAATGAAGGTGAAAGAAGATAATCTTTGGAGTGCTTTATTTGTTATTGGTTGGCGCCTTCTTGGAGGGTAAATGTACTGGTTGCCCAGCATAAAATAGCTAATTACAAAAATCAAGTTTCAGTTTTCATCCCTCACATGTGTTGACTATAGAACATTCCACTGCGACAGCACAACATGAGCTTGCTAGCTGCACCGTAAATACAGAGCGCACAACGATCTTGAGCTGTGTGCAGACACCCAACATGTGCCGTCGGGTACAACATGGAAAGGGTAGCCAGCGAATTAATGAAAGATTGTCTCTTATTTCTTGCTTACTGCCTGTACTGTAAACCGTATTCCGTAATTATATTCTGGCTAGCAAGCTCATTTCAGGCTGTCGCAGTGTAGCATTCTATAGTTTGGACATGTGCAAGATGAAAATGAGAGTTGATTTTCGCAATTAGCTAATTAATGCCAAGCATCAGTATATATACCGTCCAAGCGGGCGCCAAGCCCATACAGCACAATAAATATCTTCTTCCAGCTTTCATTTTAGATGATTTCTAACGGCCGGAAAGGCATCTGAAGGAGCAGGAGAATGCCGCATTAAGTAAGTAAAACTCCTCTCTTACACCTTTTCTAAGCGTGAGAAAGGTCGCCAGTCACGGCTAGCAAGCGTGGTTTGCTTAGCGTGAAAGTGCACCACGCTTAGAACAAGCGTGCAAAAAATCGCCTCCACTCACGCTTGGCAAGCGTTATTCAACCCGCGAATCACGCTTAGGAAGCGTGATTTTTTCAGCGTGACAGCACATCACGCTTAGACCAAGCGTGCAAAAAATCGCCCCCCACTCACGCTTGCTACGCGTGAAAAGTTTTAGAGTGTAGTGCCACGCCTGAATGAAAATACCATTGATGTGCTTTAACCACATAAAAAAAACCATTAAGTCAAAGATGTGATGCGACTATTTGGTAACCAAAAATGCAGTTAGCCTTTAGAGAAACCGGGCCGTGGGCATAAGGAGGTTGATCCGAGCGAAGAAAAAGGAATGCTAAAGCGACGCAAGGTGGAGACTTAAGTGAAAAGGAAGAAGAAAACGACAAAGACGAAGAGTGGTGACATGTTTAATCCACATGGATAAATGGATAAACCTTGTTATGGTACTTCATCTGAGCTGACGCATTTGCAAAACAAGATGAAGGCTGCCGGCTCCACGAGACCATCGACTCAGCCACAGGCAGCTACTTCGACGGGGAAGGCCACGGAACATAAGACGAAGCAAGCTCAGGCGGCCGTCGACTACTCCCCACCCTGCACACGGTCTCAGCCAGAGAAATTCGCCAATCAAGTCAAGATGCAGGCGGAATGGGAAGAACGACGAATGTCGGTCATTAGTCAGCGATTGCATGATCGATCCGTTCTAAGCAGCCTGGAGAATATATAACTCCACGAGACCATCGACGCAGCCACAGTCAGCTCCTTCGACGGTGAAGGCCACGGAACATAACACGAAGCAAGCTCAGGCGGCCGTCGACTTCTCCCCACCCTGCACACGGTCTCAGCCAGAGCGATTCGCCAATCAAGTCAAGATGCAGGCGGAATGGGAAGAACGACGAATGTCGGTCATCAGTCAGCGATTGCATGATCGATCCGTTCTAAGCAGACTGGAGATTCTCCAGTCCTGTCCAGTCTGGCGTGGCTGTCCAGTCTGGCGTGGCTGTCACGTTGAAAATGGGTGTAGTACGTTGGACGAACGCCACTGGAATAAACGCTGCCTACGTCTTCTAAGCCATTATCATGCACTATCTCGGATAGCAATTCGGCACTCTTATCGCTAACTCGACATTTCTTAGAGCGATCTTCGGCCGAACAGACGCAGTTGAAGTCACCCAAAAGCAATACAGTTTTATCACAATTTAAGTGCGTTTTGAAGCATTTGAAAAATGTTTTGCGCTCTGTTTCCACGTTTGGTGCATACGCGAAGATCGCGCGGTAGCATAAACCAGAAAGGCTGAAATCTACAACCAAGAGGCGTCCACTTTCGCACGATACAACCGTTTGTACGCATTTACCTAAGTCGTTACGTACGAAAAGGGCGCACCCGCCGGAACTTCCAACCGCATGACAAACACATACGTCGAAGTGAGAGCGAAAAAGGGACACCATCCGGTCACTTGCTTCCTGGCTCTATTTTCGTTTCCTGGACTGCTACTAAGTGCAAGTCGTGATCAAGTAGTAGGCGGCTTACTTGACACTGTCGCCTTCTAAGGCCAAACCCTCGTACGTTTAGTGTTGCTACACGTAACCCAGTTTCAAATTTCATAGCCATGTCGGATAAAGATAAATGTTACTCTCAGCGGTACCAGAGGAAATGAAGAAATAGAGAGCCTCTTTGAAAGCAACACAAAAGGCAGCACACACGAGAAAAAAGAAAAAATAATAATAATAACACCCCCTCCCCCCCCCCTATCCCTTGCCCGATGGCCACTATAACTACGGGGGCGGGTTACCCGCCGACAGCCGTTGTTCGCTCGGAATGTTCGGCCGTGCTTTGAAAGGGAAGCGCCTCACACCTGACGATTTTGTCGGTGGCTCGTCCCCAGCACCATCGTCCTGACGAGGCTCGCTGCTCGAAGTCTGTTCATGCGGCCGTTTACCGGCCGTGGCGCTAGCTGATTCTTGTGTAACGTCCATGCACTCATCCGCTGGTTGATTCACACTCTCCCGAGACACAGGGTCCGATGACGCAGCCTTGCTTGTAGACGTGGTCTCAGTGGCTCGAGCAGGGGCTTGTTCGGGTTCCTTTACAGGTGGTGCGAGAAGTTGCTTCTCACGTTGACCTGGCGGAGGAGAGGACGACGTTGACGGTGCACCCACACGGGCGCTTGTCGGAGCCGCCGCCTCCTTCGAGTCCGCCTCATCGACCAGAAGGTCGGCCGAGTCCTCGCTGCTCCCTGGTGCTGTAACGCTGGCGTACGTTCGCTGACACTGGTTGTCTTCGTGACTGAAACTCCGGCAAACACCACACCTTGGGATGCGGCACTCACGGCGGATATGGCCCGTGCCACGGCAGCGAAGGCGGAGCGGAGCCCTACCCGGCACAACAAGTGCGAGCTCGCCCGCGACACTTAGCTGGTGTGGAAGGTCATCAATTTTCAACCCGGCGTTCATCTTGAGGGTCACGACTCTTGTTGTGGATACCTTGTCTGCCACTCCCTCGGCACGCCACCGCTCCCTGACGACGTCCGTGACCTTGCCGAACGGCGCGAAGGCTAGTCGTGCAGTCGAGCGCGATTTGAAGGTTATCGCGTGAGCATCGACCAAGAACTACAACAGCGCCACGTCCCAGAATACTCTTTCGAGGAGAGTGTGGTATCACGCAAGCATCACTCACTCTTTTTTGCTGTTCCTTCAGCTGCGATCACTCCCGTCTGATTAAGCTGTTTAAAAGAAACAGTGCCAAGCACCAGCTTAATTAACACATCTTTCCCAGCAATTTTGCAATCGCCCGCGGAGATAAGAGCCCGCAAAGAATGCACTTGATCACAACGAATGAAAGGCCCAAAATAGAGAGAAAGGGTGTAAAGTTCATCATAGGGGCGATTGTTGTGGCATGGAACAGCCAACGAGGGAGAGAAGAATGCGCAATCTTGATTTTCACTGTTCCGAAACGTGCCGCTAGGCCCCTGGGACGTTAGGCAGGCCGACGCTCGCGCGATAACCTTCATATCGCGCGCGACTGTACGTCCTCGTCAGGCACGCTATGAAGGAGCCAGTACACCTTCATTCGAATGTCCCTGTTCCCCGGGTCGATGACAATGCAGCGCTTGTCTTTAACTCGCAGTTCACCAACGTTGACCAACTTCTTCATTGACTCCGAGTCCTTGAAAGTGACCGCCCACACGTGGCTCATGCGATACGCCCCCAAGGCGATAACCTCGGGTAGTATCGAGCGCTGAGCCAGACCGTCACGAAAATCTTCAATCTTGTATGGGCGAGCGCTTACGTCCCGCGTGCAAGAACACTGTATTTAAAACCAACCGACCTGCAGGCAAACTAGGCAGAACAACCTGGTACTCGTTATCCGTTGCCGAAAACCTGTTTCCGCGGCCAAGCGTGGCCGCTATCGCCGCTCCGTCGGAGCACATGATGACACGTCCGTTCGCTGTCGCGGCCGGAAGTGGAATCCCACTGATCCACCGGGGCAGACGAGTGCCGTTTCTTGACATTTTGTAAGTATGTACTGTTTTTGTTCCAGAAGCGCTAGTTCAGCAGATTTATTTTTTTTTCTAAATCCATACTGATCAGGCGTAAATAAATAGTGTTTATCCACACAACTTGAAATTCGAATGTCTTGAATTTTTTTCAAAGGCCTTTGAGAACGCAGGCAAAATCTACACCGGTCTATAATTACCTGAATCGTTTCGATCACCTTTTTTATAAAGTACAGTCACTTTTGCTACGCATATTGACAGGAAAAACGAACTTTGTGAAACAAACATAAAAAAATATGTGCTAAAATAGGAGCGATAACATCAGAGACTTCTTTAACAGGGCGTATTTGCTTTAACAGGGCGCATTTGTATTTGCATTCATCACAAGTGGTAGTATTTTTATAAACTTAAGTAACGTAGAATACTGGGCGAGTTGGTACAGATTCATGTCGAAGCGTAGCGCTAGGAAAAAACGGGACAGAGTAAAGAGCACACAGGACAGGCACTAACTGGGAACTAAAGTTCAGTGGAAAGAAAATCCGCATCTTAAGTTGGCAAAGACAACACTGATAAGGCATCACGTGAACATTCATAAAACCAAAGAAACAAAAGCAATACAGAATCAAACAGACTAACAACTTGCGTAAACAACTTGCGCAAAACCAGAAAACGCCTGTCCTGTGTGTTCTTTACTCTGTCCCGTTTTTTCTAACGCTACGCTTCGACATGAAGTATTTTTATACCTTTTATTATTGCGATAGCAATTATATGGACAGTCTCGACGGGTTTTTGCCGTCGCCGTTGCCGTCACCATCATGTCGCGTATGAAGTCCAAATTGATAAGAGCCCCCCTGCGCATCGTACGTTCTACCAGCGGGTATAGCGCGCGAGCGGGAGCGATGAACGCGGCTGAAGCGGAGATCAAAATGAGCCGGCCCATCTCCGTCGCTCCGAGGCGCATGCGATAAGATCCCCCCCCAACTGTTCGACCGGCCCCGCCCGTCGTTCGCGAGCGTGAAAAGACGCGAGGGGGGGGGGGGCGTTCCCTCGAGCAACCTTCGATTTTACGAGCGCGGTAATCGCTGGCGCGCGCGTTATCCCCCCTTTTCGGCAGCCGACAGCGGGCGGGCGGGCAGCCGGTATACGCTTCTACGTGTTGCGCTCTCAACGCGAAGAGAATGTGGTGTGAAGAATGCCCCTGGAGCGACCGTATTCTCTTAAACCAGCGTTTTCTAGAGTTGCGTGAGATCGGATCCAAATGACTTAGCTGCGAGCCTCACTTCGTATACCATTACAATTTGTTGCTATCGCATTCATTGCTTCACCGTTGCGGTGAAACTGTGACTTTTTATTGACAAGACTTCGTGGGCGGTGATAGGATATAAGTAGAATGACTGCACATTTCCATTTTAACGTACTCGCAAGCATCATCTGCACTTCCGGTTGTAGTCATACGAGTGAAAAAATTATTAAAGGCGTCAGCCAAATCTGACCCATCCACATCTTTGCCGTTGACCTTCAGTTCGGAAACAGGGGCGGTAGTGTGACCACAATAAAGGAGCGTGTTTAATCTAGCCCATAAAACGTCAGAACGATTGCCAAGAACGTCAAGATACATAGATTGATAGCGTGTTCTCACGGACCGTAAACATTATATAAGTTTCTTGCGATAACTCTTGAAGGCCGTTTAGTCCTCGGGTAAACGTGTACGCCGGAACGTTTGGTTAAGTTTATCTCTTTTTTTTCATTTGATAACACAACTCGGACGCCATCTAAGGTTTTCGTATTTTACGGTTTAAAGGAGTGGCACTTCTCCGGATCTTTAAATAAAATTCTTCGTACCGTACCGTATCAGCGTTCTTTTAGCGGGAAATACACATGATATGTTCGTTTGAAAATTGTAAGAAATTTATCGTAAGCGTCGTCTGCATCTAGAATTTTCGATATATCGGTCCAGTCTATCTGCAATAAACTGTCATGAAATGCACCCAGTACCTCTTCCCCAATAGATTGAAACATAATTATCCGGAGCTTTGTAGTATATTGTGTCATTAGCTCTGCACATAAAAATAACGGAAGGTGGTTACTGCTACAATATGACAGAACACCCGGCCTAATATTCGTATAAATGGCAGGCGGTAACATAAAAGTCACAGTTTCGCCGTAAGGGCGAAGCAATGAATGTGATAGCAACAAATTGAAATGTTACGCGAAGGGCGGCAAGTTTATAGAAACGTGCAGCGCGCTGCTCAAGAACGAAAGACGCACGAAAAGAACACGCAGAGGATGAGCGCGAACTAATTTACAGCTCGACACTTAACGCGCTGTTCAAGCGCAAAGGACGCACGAAACGTATGCGCAGGTATAGACAGGACGAGCGCGAACTAACAAGTGCGACAGTTGTTACTTTACTGTGTTTGAACAGCGCGCTCCTTTCGCGAACGGGGGGGGGGGGGGGAGCCTATGCAGCCAGCGAAGTGACCGTTGTGTGCTCTGTAACCTAAACGCAACCTTTCCGGCGAAAGCAGACGACGTACAAACTGCCCGCATCAGGAGATAAGCGCGCGCACGGGCGACTACGCCCCGTGGGGCAAAGTGCATGTTTGGCACGTTGACGACCGAACGCATCGCAACGAGCGGGGCGCCGAGCGCGACCTTCGCGCCATCGCGCTGGTAATGCGGAGAACAAGCTCACATTGATATATCCTCCGAGATCGGTGTACCGCCGGCGGCAAAGGCCGGCGGCAAATGGTGGTGTATATAAATCAAATAGCTTGCCGTTAGAATATCGGGCGATGTGCGTCTCTGTGGCCGAGCGGTTAACGCTGCGCTCTGCGGAGTGAGAGGTCGCCCGTTCGATTTCGCACGTCGGAAAATATTTTTCTTCGCGGCTTTTCTTTATATATATATATATATATATATATATATATATATATATATATATATATATATATATATATACATACATACATACATATACGGACATGATGACGACGACGGCAAAATCAGCCGAGAGTGTCCATATAATTGCATGTCACGCTACGGCATGACAAGCCACGCTAATGATGTGCTCGCGGCCGTTTCACTGTCTTTATGTACACCAAAATTGGTACTTCGCAGAATGCCTGTAAGACGAACATAAATTGCCGGTCCTAACATGGAAATCATGATACATGTCATGTGCGGCATGATTTGCTGCTTGCTGGCTGCGTCGCATTACATCGATTCCCACAGTGCGTGGGATCTGCCGGCTTTTTTACCGGTGTGCTCCGCCGACGGGGAGCCACCGCTCCGGCGCTTCAAAGTAATAGCGAGTTTTAGTATGGGCACCGTGCATACTTTAGGAAGCCGCCACAGTCGTGCGCTGCCTCCAGCGCCAAAGCGGCCACGGCAGCAGATTTGGTGTGATACGGGAGCAGACGACGCAAGCGGCGATAAGCCACTGCGCTGTGCTTTGGTGCTTCGCTCGAGGCGTTTTCGTTCCCGTTTGCTTTCAAAAGACGGTAAATTATAAGCAGCCGTGAGAGAACCGAAGTGTTAGCGCGTGTGCTTTTTTTCGCCAGATTTCGTTCACCCTCAGGCGAAAGCGGCCACACCAAATTCTTGGCGAAAACGACAACGGAGGCGACGAGCCCGTTGAGCAAAACTGCACGCGTTAAGCGCGGGCCGCTTCGCTCACTAAACGATCAAAGCTTATCACCCTCGGGCTTACGCACAGAAAACTCGGTGACAGCTTCAAACAGACGACAGCAGCGATTATCGCGTTGATAACACAGACGGACCGTCGCTCCGACCACTGGCCAAGCGCGAAAAGCATTGGCATCGGAAAAGGCGTCGTTCGCGATTTCTTCCCAGTGCGAGCGGCTGAGAACGTCCTTCCAAATCTGCGCTTGTTGCCGCTAGAGGCGCTTTCATGAGTAACGTCTGCACGGAGCCTATAGCGGGAAACAGCAAACGCAAAAATTTAGCGTTAGCGTTAGTGTTGCGTCCTTCACCCTGAGCATGCGCAGAACGTAAACGTAGCCAGATCTCTTACGTACGTACGCTATTTCTGGAATATTAGACACTTTTAGTTGGGCGTACGCAACAAGCCTACGTACGCAGCACGATACGATGCGTACGCTGCAAGCGAAGCGCTCAGCAACACTTTTAGTTTACCGTATCGACCGTACCGGGATGCGTTTGGTCCAACTAGACGTATCATATGTGAAATGAAACAGATTTCGAGTGCTTTTTAGCGCCATCCTGCGGTACCGGCCGTTATAACGGCCACTGGCATCCGAGTCAAGCTGAATAATCGGATGCGCGTTTTTTACGTTCTGTGCCATCTTGCAATCTGGCTGCTCTTTCATTCGAAATCTCGCGATAGTAGAGAATTTTAGTACTTCGTACGTGGCGGCGTTGCGTACGTAAGGGCGCCACGTATTGCGTAGTGCGCATGCGCAGGCCGCAACGCGCACGTAGCGCGTTACGCACGTGGCCGCTACGTACGCACGCAGGCGATGCGTGCGTGCGTAGGTAACATACGTATGCTCTTGCCGGTTTAGAAGGGGGACGCGTGCGCGCGTCTCTTTTCTGTGTGCCTCTATACTCCGTTTCACAAGCTCGGCAGTACTGAGGAAGCTACAGGTGCCCTCAGCCAATCATGACAGAGCGCACTACATAATTGGGTTCCTATGCGAATGTCGCTTCCGTGAATCTGACAAGTAACCCCCCCCCCCCCCCAAAAAAAAAAAAAAAATGTGCAATTAACTTTTTCATATTGTAGCAGGTGGCGCTTGGCACCATCCTGATCAGTATTTTTTTTAATTTTTGGATGGGCCGAATTCTGTTCCAAAGGGACTGACCAGGCTTTGACTTTTTATATTTAGTGTCACCTGTTCCTATGGGTTTTCGTCACAGCGGAGCTTTTTTTTAAATGTTTACGCCACGGGTATAGAAAAAATATTTACTTTATTCATTCAATGAATCAATTGAAGTGAATCATTGAGTCAATTAACCAGCGAATCATTGAATCAAATAATCCAAAGCTTTATTTTCCGACCTAGTAAAACATGTTTTTTTGTTCTTTATATTAGCTACTCTAACTGCAACAATACTGAATGATCCCGTCCTGTACGCACCACGTAATGATTGCCATGAGCCCGTTAGAAGAGTTCACATATCATCGTCCTCATCACAACTTGAGTCTGGCGTCGTAGCTCCGCAGAAATCGGTGGCTACATTGCACAATGCCCCTCGCTTCTATGAGAAATGCGTTCCGACAGCGTTCCTTGTACTTGAAGCCAAGCTGCTTCAGCATCCTCTGCATCGTCGTTGTGGACATGGTCGGTAGCGTCTCGTCCTCTTCGAAACGCTCCACCACATTGGCGATAGTTGAAATTTCAACTCCCTCAAAAAAGAAGAAAAAAAAATGTACACCACCCATAGAAAGACGCTCAGGTCAAAATCGTTCACATTCTTCGCCGATCACGGCTTTTCCAATAAGAACGCTTGTTCGGTGGTAGGACTCTGCCCGCGCTCTCCGCCATCGCTTTCCACCGATAGAGCGTTCGCTCGCTTACCTGAGTAAATTTTTCCATCTTCTTGGTGAGTGAATCTACGCTTGCCGTCTCCCCGCACTCGACGCGAAGCGCTAGCGTTTAAAGCTATCTGCTTCGCCAGCTTGCGAAAATCGCGCACACTCGATGAACGACTCACCGGTGGCAGTTTGCGGGAGGCGTTCAAGACACATGACCAACTCGGGCGACGCCATGTTGCCGAAAATGAGAAGCGCCAACGTTTGGTAATCGTACTACACGGCCCCTTCGAGTCGCTACAGCTACGGTACCGTACTGCAGCTTTAATGTAGCTAGAAATATGAACATAATCCGGCTATCACATTTTTATTCGCTGAAATTTGCTGTCAACGACACGTACATCGATTTGGATCTACCAGATGGCGCAACACGCTTCACGTTCGTTACGTACGCGGGCATAACCGTGTACTAAAAAGCCCTATCACGGCACGCGACGCCACGTAACGCAAGGCGCTTGCGTGGTGCGTACGTAGCACCATTTCGCAGTACTAAAACTCTCTAGTGTCACGTAGCTAGCGCTACATCTCGTTACGTTTGCGTGCGCCGGATTTTTTTTCGGGCGTACGCACGCATCCGCGAAATAGATACGTTACGTACTGCGCATACGCACTTCTCTCCTGTAGCCATGCTGCGTACGTAGGCTCGTTACGTACGCTAAACTAAAAGTGTCTATTGCGTTCAACGCTAACGCACGCAAGAGATTACGTACGTAGCGAAAGATGGCGGTGCCTGTTGAAGCGAGAGCCGTCCACTTCGAATCTGTCTAGCCGTCGGCCTGCATTACTAAACTCATTCATTCCAAAATAATGGTCGTATTTGACTTTAGATTTGAGTAGTGAGGCTTCGCCAGCGGTACAGTGCCAATAAAATAGGTGCGTTTTTGAGATACGCCGTCGATTTGCCGTGCAGAAGGCTTAACAAGGTTTGTTGACAAGGTTCGCTCATGTTTTTGGTAGCCGCGCAGAGATAGCGACACTGTATTCATTCACCTGTTTCCAAGATAAGGCAAAGACGGCCAAAAGTCAAGCCGATACAGGTTACAGGGTCTTCAAGAATACTCCATTGCGGTATATGTCGAAAAAAAGGGATGTGTTTCGGGCCGTCAGACACAATACTGAACCAAACGCGGCACGGAGACGCAGCAGTCGTGACTTTGGATCCTGAAGCTCGAGTTAGTGGTGCACTTGTTGATTCTACAGGGTATTTAGTGTTTTTGTCTAGATGGCGCCGTATGTGCTTGCGTTAGCGTTAACGGGATTGCCTCCCGCTGTACTAAAAGACCACCGTTTGCCACGCAGCGCGATCCGTTTTAGCGTTAGCGTTGAGATCTCGCACGCTAACGCTAACGTAAGCGTTTCCCGCTATACTAAAACTCTCCAATGTGTGGCCACCTGTACATGCATGTTTCTAGAGGCAGGAATATACGTCCTTAAGTAACCGCTTAGTGGACTCAGGACGACGTCAGCGACCTGTTGCGGCACACCTTGTATTTGAAGAGCAAGCATGTAGCACGCCGGGTGCCGCCTCGCGCATTCACAGGAGAAAACGAAACAGGAGTGTACTAGAACAAAGGAGTGCTCGAAACGAGCTTTCAAAAGTGAAGCCCAAACAGGTTCAATACGCTTGTGGCACTGCGATCGGTAGTCTGCAATGTGTCGTCGTTTAAGAGGTGCGCGCAGCTCCACCAAAATGGTGCAGTGGTACAATGCCCGCTTACAACTCAAAAGGCCCGGGTTGGAATAGCAGGTGTAGAGGGTGGGTTTTTATTTGAAGTGTCACTTGTTATAGCTGTATTGGTTTTTATTTGTTTCTTGAAACTAGATTCAGTTGATACGTATTGCCACAAAAATTAACGTGAAATGTGAAGGGAAATAGAAGAAGTTTGAAAGTTTATATAATTATTTGCAGCGCCACCTCACCGCATTCAACAAAAACGTAAAATATGGCCTCCCACATTTTTGCGGATATGAGACTCGAAACGAGACCACAATTTTGAAAAGCGGGCATTTTACCAGTGCACCACTTTGGTCGGAGCCGCGCGCAGCTCTTAAACGATGACCCATTGCAAGCTACCGATCGCAGCGCCACATGCGGCTTGACCATGTTTGGGCTTCACTTTGTGTACATCGGTGCTGGGGCCGTTCAGACCACTGGCCGGTTTTAGTACGCTCTAAGTAGATATAAAGCAGTCGAACTCCGATGAAGATAAGACGATACACTTTTTCACACATTTCAGATCGCAGATATGTGTACTTTTCGTTCACTTACCTCGAAATTCGAGGCGTTCGTGTAATGCGCAATATTTCATGGGACAAATTGCAAGGCAGCTGCTCAGGGCAATTACTGTGAATAAGAGAGTAGGCAATTCTTGATCGTTTCATCCCAACATATACGTTGCTTGGGCATGCGGTACATTTGGCTGGCGCTTTCACGGGAGCCCCAACAACGGCAGTATGTTGCAGATCCTCAAGACGTCACGATCGTACCCATTGGTTGGTTGGTTGGTTGGTTGGGTCCTGAGGAGTGGCTCAACCCACCACGAGGGATCGGCCATGAATCTTGCGGCAGTGGGGTTTTGGAAAAAAAAAACCCTTGCAGCTTATTGACGTGTTTTCTTTTCGTCGTCTTCTTTCGTACTTCTATGAGGGCGTATGCCGCAACATGATGATGAATACTCGACGGCTTGGTGCACGCATCGCACGTGGAACGTGCTCTTACTTTCGAACAGTTGCACGCCTTACTGCTGAGCTGTTCGGTTGTGCTCGGATGTATCTGACAGCTGTGCTGGGCGCTTTCAAGGAGACTGCCGGCGTGAGTCTGCGTGGTTCCAGTAGTCAAGGTATGACTAGATCAGTGCCTTATAATTGTTGCACGGCCGATTACCCGCAGTGCTTGTCACCTCCTAAGCTGCCCCGTGTCATGATTTAGCTTATGGCATATGGCATACTGCATGTGCTTTCAGCCTTCGAAAACTACGAAAAAAAGCCCT
This sequence comes from Rhipicephalus appendiculatus, assembly GCA_030522465.1. Lineage (NCBI taxonomy): Eukaryota > Metazoa > Arthropoda > Arachnida > Ixodida > Ixodidae > Rhipicephalus > Rhipicephalus appendiculatus. The sequence continues at coordinate 24,267 of JALIZH010012965.1, forward strand.
AATGATGAAATATGTATGCATGATGCGTAGCTCTTCGCGTAATTTAAGCGCATGTGCGCCGTGCACCTTGGCTATGACTCCAAGTTCGCGAAATGCGTCGTCCTTCTTGTGCTTGTGAAGTTTTCCAGAACACGCAGGAACATGGCGCGGGCAGAGCAGTCCACCGATGGCTGTGTTTTTCTAATGACGAGCAAAAAGGGTGATGATTAATAGTACTCGCGACTTCTGTCATGATTGGTTAATCCACTATCTGAACTGTTGTATAACCGATATGCTACGCTTTTCTTTATATACAGTTGTCGCGCGGTAGTTTCAATCGTAGTCGAGCCTTGTTGAGGTCGATATTGGCTTACTTGTGGAGTGTACGGAAAAGTGACGGTCGCGGCAGAGAAGATCTATACTGATCGGCATTTCATCGCGATCGGAAGTGCCTGTGTGTCTCCTAGGGTCGTAAGAGACACTTTGCGAAAATCTGTTAGTTGGCTTTCCTGCTAGAATATTTTCCTACCGAAAACTCGTTCACAGAAAGATTTTCTCACTATAAGTGCGTTCACCGCTTCGCATTGCACCAAAGGGCCCCGAGCACCACAAAAGCTTTTCAGGAATGACTGCGTGAATGTCACACCTCATGGTCAGTTCTGTGGTGTACAGAGAAAGGGAGAAACCAACGAAAGGAAAGAAAGGCAGGGGAGTGTTGAATGCACGAAAAGATAATATTTCTGGCTTATCTTTTGTGGAGGTTTCATATGGTTGGAAAATACATGCGCTGGTTTACGCACAATAACGCTTTTGCAAAGTGCCATTTCTGGGATGTTCACTTTTGGAGATGACCCTTTCAGTGCACTCTGATTGGCTGGTTGGGGAAAGGCGGACAACTATTTTTGCTTGAATCATTAGACGTGTGAAATATTATAGTCTTACAAAGCGACACGGTCCGCAAAAGTGATCGTCTTGGAATACTCGATCCTGGTTTTCGTTTCTGAAAAATCACTAAGAAGACGTATTTGACCCTCGTTCTTGGCAAGGCTCGCATGTGGTGAAACTTTACTCTTAGCTGCCTTATCCAAAGAGCCTCAAAAACTTATCGTTTTTAGATATATAAAGATACTGTCTGAACTGCCAAAAGTAAAAGACGAGAAAAACAAAACACAGTGGCAACTGCAGCAGCACTGTCCCTTATAAAGAGATTATTTCGCTTAAAAATGATGTTCTGGCAGTTTATATGCTGGAAACCATGATCTTTTGGGAACACTGTAGTTTGACAGTTTGCTGCATTAATTTGGGCCACCTTGTGTTCTTTGACATGCACCCATCCATGGTACAGTGCACAAGTGTTCCCGTATACCACCTTCACTGGAATACAACCGGGATCGAACTCGCGACCTCGAGTTGAGCACTAGGTTTGCTCCTGCTTGTCATATGTGCCATACTTGTCATCATAGGCGTGCGCAGAGTTCCCCTTCAGGGGGGGGCCGAGGGGGGGCGAAGGTTCATCGCAGCGCCCCCCCCCTCCCTATTAAGTCAATGTATGGGGTAGACTTTGCGCCCCCCCTGTCTTAGGTGATAGGGGGGGGGCGGCCGCCCCCTCTGCCCCCCCTCGTGCGCACGCCTATGCTTGTCATGTAGAGATGCTGCTTCTGAAGGAGGCTATAAAGTTACTTCTAGTTCTTTTTACTTTTTTAAATATCACTTAGAATATTCTGAATCGCAATGACTTCAATCTCGGCTGAAATTGAAGTGTCAATTAAAAGCTGGATACGGCTGTTATGGTCCTTCAACAATTTATAACACTTCACTACTTGAGAGGTATTATGTAGCTGTTATGTAGGTCTGTCTATCAAGTCAATACATATTTCTGATGTTTCCTCATCTATTATAAAGATATATGTTGCTAAAAAAACAAAACAAAAAAAAGCTGCTACCACTGTCACGAGGGAATTTTTTTTTCACAATTAGGGCCAACCCGGATATGGTTCATTTAAGATGAGGTGCTGCTACACTGTCACCTTTAATCGCGGTTAGGCTCAATCGAGATCCAGCTCATGTGATCAGGCTGATGCGTGCACCAATCATGATTGGCATTATTTTGGACAGTGTAGCAGCGACTGTTATTGATCGTAATCAAGATATCCAATCAGGACCGGTCCTTATCGCAATCACAGGTGCACTGATATTTCCACGCGCGACACTGATATTGAATTCGTGCAAGTGCACCTGTGACGCTGATATTTAAAGACGGGATAAATTACCACAGAGCTCCAATGTAGACTACGGGGAATACTGACTCTGAGGTTTTACTATATAGTGATCATGGTGATGTTTTTGCAATGTTGGCAACCTTTATTGAAATCTTGTGGCATTGCACAGACACGTTCATGCTTTGTAAAACTCAGAAAGTCAATAAAAAAGTATTTTGCGGTATGAAATAAAAACATAATAGTGTTAAGTGACATTTGTTTACCAGCAATAACTGTCATCCGTACAGCTTCTAATCTCATCTGTATGGCTTCAGAGAAATGTATTTCAGAATTCCAAAATTTTTTACATGTCTCTGCAGCATGGCTGCCCCGAACCATCGGCTAAAGCTCCAACTATGGTGGATCCTTTCTGATCAGAGGGACAGCCATGACCAGCACCTGGATGCATATAGGCTGTTCTTCACTGAGCAGTCTCGAATACTGGAGGACGATGCAACATTTTGGTTCAGCGATGTCTACCCTAAGACCTGCAGGCACCTTTATGAAGAGACGATCTACATTGTCGACTGCACCATCGAGTGGCCTGGTGTCACCTGGTGTAACCTGTCTTCAAAATACCTACAGGTAAGAGTTCATTGCTTGTACTATTTTTATACCTGTCACACCATTGTGCAGCTTGATCAAGCATTGTAGGTGAAGGCAACACGTACATAAAGTTCATACTGCAGTGGAACCTTGATTATACATACCCCGGTTATGCGACGACCCGCTTTTTTACGACGAATCGGTTTGGTCGCGGCAAAACCGCCATAGAAATAATGTGTTTAAAATGTAATGAAAATAGCTCGAAAACGGGACGGAAGGTAAAAAGCAGAGAACAAAAGCACTGACCAATAACTGCGTGCATTTTAATGCAGCGCACAATATATAGGACTATAAGAACTAAAAAGAAACGTAACAGTGTCACATAATACGGTGAGGAAGCAACAACCATGAAGTCCACCCCATATATTGATAGCACCATTAACCCGACAAATACGCGAAGGTATTTTCAAGAAGCGCGAGTGAAGTCTCGCTGACACACGTGTTCCATTTTTTTTCTTGAGCATGAAGGCTTTATAGATTTCACGCTCGATACGACTCGGACTTCGCATGAGGACCCCACAGTCTTCGAAGAGAGCAGCACAACCACACGACGAATAATGCGCGGCTAAGGTGCTGCTTGTGGGCGACTTAATATTCCTGTCATGCTTTCCAAGTCGTTCAAGCAGCGGTCAGTTTGTCCCGTGTAAGAACAGCCGCACCACTAAGGACCGAATGGCGTGTACAGCGTTGTCGACACATTCGACGTATTATGTGTTGCGTTCCTTGACGCACGTGTGTTTCTTTGGGTCTTTGGTGTTCACTCGCCTACACAAACGGGTCAGCTTTCGGGGAACTGAATATACGAGCCTCACGCCCGCTTTACTCATTATCTTCATGAGCGCATAGTTTACGCCATGGATGTAACGGATCACAGAGGTTTACTGTTGTTCATGTGGTGTACATTTCTTGGAGGCTATCCTGAAAAGTTCACTTAGTAACTTCTTTGCCAAGGCGCACAGGAGTTCAATCAGATACGCGGCACACCTCAACCGCTGTATCTACGGCGCCTAAGCTTTCTCGCACTCGGTGAAAACAGTACCCTTTGAGATCACGCCTGAGGACTGGAAACTCTGCGTTTCACGAGTTCTCTATGCGCCAAGTTGAATGAGAAAAGGCCCTTCTAGGACTTGGTCACATATTCCCAGTATGTGTGCTCGCCACCAACAATCAAAACAAGGTCCAAAAACCTCAAGCATCCGTCCATGGGAATTTCCTTAGCAAGAACAAATGCATCTGGGATCGCTTCAGACATGCCAAAAATTTCTTCGGCTTCTTCGTTGATTGAGTTCCCAAGCTTGTCACTACCAGGAAGTAATCCATGAACCGGAGTGCTTCGAGGTCACCTTGACAGGAAAGGGCAGCCTGTCAAGGCGGGCCTTGACGAAGGAGCCGAAGCTATTTTAAGTGCGAATGCACTTCTTAAGCGACCCCGAAAACTCCGCCGGCATCCGCGCTCCTCCTCCTCTCCCCTAGCAACGGCGCGAGGAGCGGAGAGGAGCGTCTGTAGCAACGGCGCAGCGACGTCACGCCCCACGTGACTGCGCGCGCTCCGCCCTCCGCTCCGTGGCTGCGCGCGCCCCGCGCCGGCTCCGCACCTCCGTGGGTCGGCTGGCGCGTGCTCTCTCGCTGCCGTCTCCTTCGCTCGGCTCTGCAGTTTAGTCGCGCGCGCCCCCCTCATAGCATCACCCCGTGCTTCGCACTTCCTCATACTCCCCTTCGGGGAAATGCGGGTTTTTTGTGTGTTTGGGGTGATCCCAGCCGCCTGGACAGGTGGTTCCATCTGGCGGTGGAATGCGCAACCAGGCTTGCACATAAGTAAACAGGTTGCGCTCTACTTTATCGAAGACGAATGGTGATTCTAGCTGGCCTCCCAATGCGTCCGAATCGCAGCTATCATTGTCGGACAGCTCCCAGGAGCTTGTGCACGTGTCACGGGCAGCCACGGACATGAAACTGCAGTTGCGCTATGGTCACCTTTCCGCTAATCGCCGCTTTCGCAGCTTTCATACTCTGCGCTAGAGGGACCAGAATGCCTGCACGATTTGTTTTACCAGCTTTTATTTTACGCGAAGAAAGGCTTGGTTGGGTTATGGTTTCGCTGTGGCGACTTTTGCTTATTTAATATTCGTCCAATTTGCCGAGTATATATACTAGTGGGCCCATGACATGAGCGTCTCAGGAATATAACAACACCATTACTTAGATGCGGTAAAAAATCGCTGACGTTGGCCCCTAAAGTATTAATCTAAAAGTTTCTCTTAAACGCATTTTGATGGTAACTGACTGCTTTTGCTATTCTGTTAAGCAATACGGCAAATGAAGCGTGATTTATATTCTGCCTTCAACATTAAATATGTATGATGTCTTCCATGATCTTTATGCTTCTGCCACTTGCTTCGAGTTACATGTTTCTAATAATGTATGCAGCACTGTTTTTTTTCAGTTTCACCTTCATGTATCTTATGCTTGCTTCTTTTGAGCCGTAAATTTTGATCACTGTACATCAGGGGTCTCAAACTCACCTCAGCTAGCGGTCTGCTGTCACGAAAGTTAGTCCCGCAAGGGCCAGACCAGGGAAGAAGGTTGGCGAGAAGGGGGGGACAGGGCTTCCCGTCCCCCCCTCCTCTGAGATGTAGGGAAGGCTTCCTTTCAAATAGCTAACGTAGCTATTTGAAAGGGAGCTTTCCCTAGATCTCATGCACTGTAAAAAAAGATCGAGTAAAAAGGGTGCTTTTTGTCACACAATAATCGTCATCTGGCTTGCCTGCGCTTCCTTTCTTGAAAACTCGGCGCTGGCCACTTTCCTATCAAGAATGCTATGTGACGCTGATAACGCGCATGTCGTTCGTGGCCTGAAAGCGCCGGGCGCGCGGCGATAATGCAAGGAAAGGAACACAAGATAGATTACGATTATTGTGTGACAAAAAGCACCCTTTTACTCGATCTTTTTTTACAGTGTGTACTGGTCGATTCTGAAGAGGATTTTTCCTCAGGGTTTTAGAAACATGTTGATGAATCGCAAAAGACGAGAAAATAATACGAGTACCAGTGGGTCGGAACACAACAAAAACGAAAAACGAAAACAACGATAATTTTGACCGCAACGAAAACGTAAACGAAACGATTTCTATTATTTCGTTCTGGACTAAAAGCGAAGCATTTTTGTCGTTTTTCGGGTCAAAGGAAAAGTTCGCAATGCAGAATAACCAAGGTCATTGAGCGTGAGAATTTATGCACATCTGAGGGGACAGTACAGTAAAAGTTGATTAATTGGACCCCCGTTATCGGATAATTCGAACGTGTCCTGTGGTCATAGCAAGCATGGGTATTCTTTGATGTCATCATACCTTCGTGAATTCGGTCATATTTGGCCACAACCCGGTTAATTCGGACGATCCTCGGAGAGCACCAAGCACGAAATGCCGCAAATGCTCATGCGACGCAAATGAGCGAAAACGGCGTTCGAAAACAACTGAAACGCCCGCGGCCCTTCAAAAAGGCGTGGTAGCCATCCATGATTGGGCATTAGCGAGGCAGGCTTATTCAGCAGCAGATGCGGTACTCAGCAGTTTCGTTTCGAGTCTGGACGCCGCGATGGTGCCCCCCTGAAGCGCGTGGACACTATGGTCGTAGCGACAGCGGTTTCATCCGCACTGGATGCGGCACTCAGTAGCTTCGCTTTGACTTCCGGCAGTGCGCGTGCGATGTCACAAATCTCAGACATGGTGGAAGCTGTTTATGAAGAGCTTCCGCCGCGGTCCGCATTGCTGGCATAAAACTCTTGCTAAATTGTGATCGACGAACGATCGCTTGCCGGCCATTTTTCCAGTGAAAAAATTATCGTCACGTGCGTTGGTGGTAGCGGTACGCAATAAGGGTTGGGCTCAGAGCACGTTTCGGCTAAAGTCGCGGGGGTCTTGAGCCGTGGTCACATTGTGAACGAAATTGCAAATAATGAAAATTGCAGCTTTTACACAGCTCTTACGCAAAATAAGTGCTGAATTTACGTATTCACCAAGAAAAGCAAAATTCATGGATGTAACAGACATCTGATTAATGTTTTCTTGATACTTTCTATAATTCGGCATTCGGTTAATTCGGTCACTTTTTGTGGTCCCGTGAAATCCTAATGAACGAGCTCTCACTGTAATCACATATCCTAGTCGGGGATTTTAAAGTACATATGAGAGTGGTTTTGCGAAAAACGAGAACAGTGGCAACAGGAGATCTTTATATTAACGCATGTGGACCTTCTTGTGCCAGTCAAACAGGCCAGCGTGGAGAGGGCATTCCCAGCACTGAAGTTTGTTTTATCTACTATTGGTCTCGCATATCGGAGACTACTCTCGATGACGTGTGGTTTCTGAGATCACGCTCACTACCTTGACGCAAAAAATTGAGCCGGCTCAGGGAATTCGTAATTAACTTAAGAGACAATCGAATACTCTGTATGGATCCCGACTTTAATTTTGAATTTTCGCATCGGAAAAAATTGAGGCACCTTCGCACTTGTGGTGCCAAGCCTGAAGGAAGTGCGGAGCTTGGCGGCCTGCATTATTTCTCTTTATTTTTCTCTTTCTTTGGTCCTCTCTTTCTCTTTTTGTTTTTCTCTCTGTCTCTTTTCTCTGTTTTTTATCATTTTCTTTTCCTTCTTTTATAGCTGTTTGTTTCTTCCTTTTTTCTCGCTACTTCTATCTCTTTCTTCCCTTTCACTATTTCTCTGTCTATTTCTCGCTCCTCTTTCCTTCTATCTCCTTCTCTCTCTTTCTTTGCTGTTCTCTCTTTCTTTCTTACTATTTCTGTCTTGCTTTCTGTTTTTTCGATCTATATTTTGTGTCTGTTTCTTTCTATATCTTTCTCTCACTATTTTTTTCTCTGTATTTATCTCTTTTTCTTTCTTTCTTCCTTCCCTTTCTTTCTCTCTATTTCCGTTTTTCTTTTTGTATCGTTCTTTCTATCTCTTTCGGCGTTTACTCGTTCTCTCACCCATCAGAGTTATTGCATCCCACGCCAGACAAATCGGTGCCCTTGTTCTGGGAGCGACGCAGAAGGTGAAGAAGAGGACGAAGAGTGTGCGTGCCGGTTCATGATGATGACAGTTTTCTGTTCACTGTGCATGGACTAACAGTTGGCTTAAACAGCTCTGCTGTTAAGAAAAAGCGTTACGAACCGTTGCACATGCTTGTTTTCGTTCGGAACAGAAACGTAAGGGAACTTTTTTCAGTGGAACCAAACTCAAACCGAAACGAAAATATTTCTTTCCGACACCCTGGCGAGTACCATTTGGTAAAGTCACAAAACTATTCGTTGTGAAGCACGAAGTCACGGCTATTCTAAGCACACTGGTTTGACGCCTGACAATGCTTTGCCGCGACAAGAGGAGAAACACCCGCATTATCTTCTTGTTCAGAGGCGATCCTCATGGTAGATCGCAGTTATTCATCTCTCATCCTCAACCGAAAGAGCTGACTTGTTCGTTAAGAAAAAAAGACACCTGCTGTATATAATGTTCAAGGTTTGGTTTGTGCATTCTTCTGACACGTAACTTTGTCACCTATCTTTCATCCCCCAGTGTTTCATACGACATCTTGAGTCCTTGATGATTGGTTTGTTGTTTTTTCATTGTGCGCTGACATAAATTGTGCGTGCATGCTGTCACTGTATGCTGTAACTTTGTTCTCTGTTTCCTAGATATCCTCAAGCTACTCTCTCTCTTTGTGTAACCTGTCGTCCAGAATATGTGTCAACTGGCATGAATAAAAAGCATTCAGTGAGTTACCGAGCTCAGCAGCTTGAAAGCTATGTCATGGCTCTGTTCAGCACAAAGTTTCAATTTTGATTCCCGTCAGGTGAGTTTCGCCCACCTTTCGTAGCGGGCGAAACCCAAAACCATTCGTTTGGTTCATATTTGGGTGCACAATAAAGGACCACAGGATTTAAAATGAAGGCAGTATACCTCGTAATAATATTGTGACCTATGTTGAGATTACAGTAGGAGATATAATTATGAAATTTCATTTATTTGTCCCTTCAAGGTGGGTCGTGCTTGGTGCGACACCAGTTGGTACGTAGGACATGACAAGGAACTGTTCCAATGGTTGGTACCCAGCCCCCCTTGAGGCCTTTCCATTGGCAACACATCCGGTGGATCAAAATGTGAGCCTTGCGTCGGTCTCCTTCGGAACACTGGCACAGCTTGAAACGTTCGTGCAGCACCAGGTGTTCTCTGCGTCAATTGTCAACCATCACCGAAACTACTGGGTGAATGCAACCTTTCACCATGACCAGCGCCTGTTGCACATTGACTTGCATCTCAATCACGGCGACAACTGTGAAAAACGGGTTGTGGAGTACAGATTCGTCGTTCCCTACCTCAACATGCTTAAGGTGCGTACTTTCAAGCCACAGCACGGGCTCTGTGGCTACAGTGCCATGGTGCTCAGCGAAGGGTTGCAGGCTCACTTCCTGGCTTGAGATACTGCGTTTCAAGGGGGGGGGGCGGACTGCAGAGCTTGGGCAATGTCGTTCTGCGTAATGAGTATGAATGTAACAAATGCATCGAGTACGGAAAAATCTGGGTGACAGAAATCTCGAAAGGGTGTAAAAATATTCGCACTTTCTCGATAAATGATAATCACCAGAAGACTAGCGAAAGGCCTTTTCAAACGATGATATACACAAAACACATTTCCGTAAAAAGAACTCTCCTCCGTCTTACAAGGAGATGCGTGAACCTACTAGTAAGGGATGGCGCAGCTGGTTCTTGGTGCACCGCGAATACATGTCACAGCTGTGCCTTCGTCTCAGTGAAGCCTTTACCTCGACTGAGAAAAAGCATGTTGCTGGCAGACCACATGTGACATCCATTATAAGCCGCTCGTTACAATGCACCAAAATGCAATACTTGATAGTCTTATTTATGCGCACGTCTAGCGGCTGGGGCTGAAAAGTCATCCCACCTTGTACAGTAAAAGCTCATTAATTTGAAATCAAAGGGGACTATAAAATTGTTCGAATTAAGCGGCATTCGAATTAGCGGCGGGCGCTAGAATGAACGGACATTGCCCCACACTGCGGACAGAACCCCAAGAAGCCACCTCTGGACTCGCTATCGCAAATAAGGCGCCACTACGCGTTTGTGGCAGTTAATTGAGTAAATTAAGTTCATAACGCTCTAACGGCGAACAGAATTAAATGATCAGTCAGTGATACGCCAGAAACAAGCTCCGACACGAATTCATGTGGGCAGTGAGCCTTAGTATTGAAATACATGACGCTATTTATGCTCCAAAACACGTTTATTTACATGGCAGAGTTAACGCAACCAAAATTTAAAGTAATCAGTAATTCACATATGCTTTGTTTCATCTGTCGCGACTCCATGGACATCGTTTACAGCTTGCCCAACAGCTCCAGCTCAGCGTCCGAATTCTCAGTTGCTGAGAAATGTTGCTGTTTTGTTGTTTTTCATCTCTAGCAAATTTGGTTCGGGTTGGTTTTGCAACACATTGTGGTCAGTATGGGCTGACTTCTGCGTGGAGCGATGAAAACCAGGGGATCCCAGTTCAAAATAACGGTTGTGGATACCGACGCGTTCGAGTTATCCGGAGATTACACCCATAGAAATACACAGGGCTGTGCCGGGACCAGGGCGTCAGTTCGAATTAACTGTAAGTTTGCATTACTGAGTTCGAATTAACGAGCTTTTACTCTATTACCAGGGGGTCTGTTGAACAAGCCGCAAGTTTGTCCTTACAAAATTGTAGCGTTGGGCCTCTAGCACCACACCGTTTACCCAGTGAAGGACGAGGTCAGTGTCCACTAAACCTTCCTCGTTGGCGCGAACTACAACACCGTAGAGAAGGTCAGCAGACCATAGGTGCGTCTTACACTTCAAAATAAGGAATGGCTCCAACTTGTGGCAATATGCTGTACACACCAGTACGCCGTAACACGTGTCTCTTTGTAGCCGGACAAAAGCAAGAGAGCATATTTAAACCCTGTCGTCTCCACTGTTCACTTGGCACGCACATCAAAATACACTGGAGTCTGGTCAGCGTTGCCAATGTGGCCGAGTTGATAAGCGTTGCTGTGCTACAGTGTAAAAACATACCGCTAAAAACAACAGTTTCTCTTCAAATTCCTGCGGAAACTTATGACACATGTCAATATGCCTTGCAAAGAAAATTCTTTTCGCTTTATGAATATATTACATTAGTTGTGGCTTTCTTTAAACTGGCTTCTTGGAAGGCATCGACTCCTGGCAAGTTCAGGGGTCTTTGGCCCCAGCGTCTCTGTGGTTAGAAACATGTGGTGACGAAGTTGGCGAGCTCGTCATTAAGGTCCGGGAACCTCTGTTTGCACTCTGTGGTGGCCTTTACTTGATCTTTTGCTGTTAAAAACAAACTTCAGTTTTTTTCAGTTGCACACGCAAGTTTCTGTTCGCTGAAATGGCATGCTGCAGCTCTGTTATCGCTCCCCTCTGCGCTTAGGGAGTACTTAGGGCTGTTTGCAGAAACAATGCATCTGTGTGTGATCGCTGCATACATTTGCCGAGAAATTATCCAGCACAATTGTCTGTGGAGTGAATGCACGTGTAGTTCACGCAGTAACAAAGATACAGCTCCATGTGATCGAATATGGCTGCCGCATCTGCGGAAAGTGACAAGAAAACATGCTACAATGGTTGCCAGCAATAAGTGAACTGTCATCACCGTGTAATGGCCAAAGGAAAGTTTTGATGTGGGTTTCGTTAAGGGTTTGTGCTCGATTGTAACATGCATGTTGTTTTTTAAGCTGTTTTTGTAGAAAAAAGGTGAGCGGGCGACTAAGGTATATTCGACTATAACCTAAAAAACTCAGCCCTCACGAATAAAATAACAAGGATGTACTGCCCGTTTATAAAAATTACACATTTTTCTTCAGGTCTATTATTCTGTTAACCAGGGCTGGTTATAACATTCAAGCTGGAGCCTCCAAAGATAGAGCACAGGCGTGACCTCAGCAGGACGTGGCACACAAACATGCATGTAAAATATATGGGAGAGTTCTATGTTCTGCGCCTCACAAAATAAACAAGCTAATGAAATTGCAGTTGCTGACATCCATGTATTTGAGGACAGTGTTGTTTTTTGCTTTCCTTGATGTCTTTCTTTTCCTTCAACACAATGATTCTTGCGAAAAATCAGTTTCACACAGAAAGCTATGAAGTACCTTGCTCAAGTTTCTCGCTGATTATAAGAGTGTTCCTTTGTGCTTGGTACCTCAGGTGTTGATAAATGAGAAGAGTCGCTTCGTCGAGCTGTATCTTCAGCTTAAGATCCCGGCCATGCTTATGGGTGAAGTGGTGAATGACACTCCTTCAAAATCCGGAGGCTTCCGCACTCCGCGCCGCTGGGAGCGCTACCTTGCCATAGGGTGCGACTGCATCGGTGGTGCTGTCCGCACAGCTTCCCTTTGCGGAGGCCTCATCCTCAAGCTGGTCGTGCGGGACTGTTCCCTTGCCAAGCGTGTGGTCGGGAGGCTTTCACAGCGTTGTGCCCATGGGACACTCTTCTGCTACGCACCCATCCGAACTTACTGCCCCGACCAAGCAGCACTCATTTGGACCATGAAAGTTAAGGTACAACCACATCATTGCTTCTTTGCGAAAAAAACAGTACGCTAAATTTCTTCCATCTTAAATATGGTCCAGGGATGCCGTGTGGCAAGCGACAGGCACGAATAGCTACAATAATGCTAGTAATAAGTGCAATCCTTGCTCACTTACCTTGCAAGCAATCTTAATCGGCGAAAAAAAAAGGGGGTATTGCTGACAGTGGTAGTCTTTCGGATGATCTCATTCAGTGAGCAACAGGACATAGGAACTTGTTTTGGGTTACCAGAAAGTTGGCTGTCTACCATCTTGCTTTTAAAAAAAGTCACATTTCAACTCTCTGAGCAGATAACTTTTCAGGTAAATCATTTGGAGCAGACACTTCCATTATAAATAAACGTGTTTTTGGTGAGTGCACTGCTCTTGCAGCAGGTAGTAGCCAAGCGACATTTTATAGTTACTCGCACTTGTAAGACCCATACCTCCTCTACAAATCTGAGTGTTATCTGCTAAGGCCAAAACACTTTTGTTCAACCAGTGCATAATTGCCACTGAAATGTGGACACTTTTCAACCAGAACGCAAACGCGATTGGTCAAACAAAGATGTGGTGGCAGTGGAAAATGTTGCCCTAATTTTGTTTTTTGCCTTGTTTCAACATGATTTTATTAGCAAACTCTTTTGAATTTTCTATGTGACAGCTTTTGATGTTCTGTTCACAGAATTGGGTATTGTAGACCTTATGAACAATGTGCTGACATCTAGCGGCCACCGTGCGCGTTTCCGGCCATGTTGAAGGCTTAGCGCGCTCCGCATGTGGACACACGAGCGTACGCATGAACGTGTGGCGGCTGATAGAAACGGCAATGCCGACATATTTTTGGCGCCGCGTTGCTCAGATTGAGGATATTAGGATGCTGGAAAAAGGTTTGCTGGAAACTAACCTACATATTACTAGATTTCATCGCGGCCGACGCAAAGCAGCAGATCGTTCCGTTGCTCCGGCTACTGCTTACGACTAGCGCCGTGTTTACGTTCGCCGTTCTTAATGGATGCGGTATGTGACAGTATCGCCACTCATCAGAGAACACTTTCGTGTCACGCCGGAACGAGACAGTTTTCGCGCCGTGAGCTTGCAGGCACAGACAAAACAGCTTCATGTACGATCTTCGCAGCTGCATCGCGGCGGCCTGCGCATGCCGCGCTGCTGTTGACAACATTACTTTGTTGATTACATTGCGATAACAATGACATGTTAGACAGGTAGTTCGTGCGCGTCATCGATTCTCAGCAAGCGTACCGATTGTGCTGGAGCGTGTTGTTTGTAGTTTGTTTTCGATTGTGGTGTTTAACAAGGTAGCGTTTTCTGCGATGCTTTGCGCGCGAATCGCTTCACTATGCGTTGTTTTTTTCAAGCCTTTCTTTTGCTATCACAGTCAAATTCAGAGGGGTGGCCCGGATGCCATGGCCGCCCCCGCTTACTCTTCATAATATTCATACCCTAAGGAAGGAAAACACTTATCAGGTTCTCCCAAAAGCTGATCTTCTTTCGGAAAGATCCTCTATCCACGCCTGCGTGCTACGAAATGTTAACAGATGCTTCAATTGTGTGGCACTTTTCGTATAAAACTGAAAAAAAACAATGCTCTTTCGGTAAATATGTTACATCCGACTGTGGGTGCGCTATCGTTGGTTACGCGCTGTGGTGGTTTCGCAGGCGTTCAGTCGGCGACGCAGAACTGCCTTGCTGCAACGGGTGGAAATTGTAAGGTGCCAATAGGCCCCGAAAGGGACGATGTCAACGCGAATACTCTTGGCGCATCGTGTTATTTACGATCACATGTCGGAATGATATTGAATAAAATACCAGCTAATCGGCACCTACTTCTTCGAGCAACTAACTCTTCATGTTCACCTTTCACGTGCGTGAGATGCGGACATTTTTTATATTTTATTCGTGCGGTAATTCTATACATAACATACGTCGGTGACTACAGCAGCGAAATATTTTTTTATTTAAAAAATAAAAAAAGAGGACAACGTTTCATTTGAAATTAGATGCAAAATATATCTGGTCGACGTAGGCTGTCCCTTATGGAATGCGCTTCGAAATAGGTCACCAGCACTTTCTTACCGCCAACGCCGCGCCTAGCCGTGTCACGCACTAAAGCCTCCTCCCAACCATCATACACTACGCGCATTATATTCAAAAAGCTAACAACGCTTTATTCACTACACTGAAAACAGACAGACTAAATTTATAACCTAGCGCAAAGCTTCATTCTGAACGACGACAGCCTTGTGACTCGGTGAAAAACTTCTACTTCTTCTCGTTGTAACTTCTTTACACATTATCTGTCAGCGTAGTGACTACGAAGTGGCGATAGCGTGCACGGGCCCTTACACACTTGTCTGACGTTTTTACGCACCGATTACCTGCTATCAATGCAGATACATGCAAGATGTTACAGAAGCGACTGCAATACGGTTCCGGCACAAACCTCCAACATCGCGCCGAATCGTTGGCTTCGTCGAACCTCGGACAAATGGCAGCAGTTTTGCGATCTATTGAAATGGGTGGAGAGCAGCATCCTGGTGACTATTGGAGTCGGTTTCGTACCACTTTGGGAAACACCCAAGGTTATGGTGACAAGCTATGGTCGCGGAATGGTTATGAAACCTTTGCTAATACGATCACTGCAAGTCCGATTGGTACTTTCGGTTTCTTGTATGTAATACAGCCAATGCAAAGAAGACTGAATCGGTGGGGAAGCAAACCTTAAATGCGGTCGTCTACTCTGAGGATAAAAAAAAACTTTAAAAAAACTTTATTTTTTTTCATTGCGATGAATGTTTTTCAGACTGCCCTCTCAGCGGACATATCTGCAAGCTTCTTCTGCCTAAAAAAGGATTGATCAATGATAGCACATTGGATAAAGGTCATATTTCAATATAAGAAACAAAATAAAACTATGTAAATTGACTGTGTGGCAGTTTCTTGACTTCAAGGTAAAGACAATACGTATCTTTTCAGGAGCGATGCGAGATGATGCAGAGGACTCTGCCGTTTCCTTGTGCTTACGCATTCAAGGCCGTCTTGCACATCACTTTTGATGTCCTTGACCAAATGGTCCTGATGCCAGAGTCTGCATTCGACACACTCGTGGGAGATATTGAAGTTCGATCGGTGAAGGAACCATTGGTGGTGGAGGGAGCCCTGAATCACATTGTGTCCAGCATTGATGCAGGCAACATCGTGGTGTTTGCACATGCCTTTGACGCCGGCTGCAGCCGCTTCCGTGATGAAAAGCCACCACAGCTGGCCCGTGGCACCTGTCTCGTACGGAGTGTGTTTGTCACACCGGGCCGACTCATCTTGCGTCCTGCACAGGTTGGTGGATTGTCATTGGTTTTTTTATTGTGATAGCAATTATATGGACAGTATCGACGGGTTTTTGCCGTCGCCTCCGTCATGTCCCGTATAAAGTCCAAATTGATAAAATCTCCCACCGCATCGTACGTTCTACCCGCGGGTCATAGCGTGCGAGCGAGGCCGGCGAACGCTGCTGAAGCGGAGATCAAACGTGCCGGCATATCTCCGTCGCTCTGAGGGCGCGTGCTATAAGATCCCCCGCCTATTAGACCGGCAGTGAAATGTTCAAGCAGGGAGGAAACGCTCCGCCAGTGTTTAATGAGCATGAAAAGAAGCGAGGAGGGGAGGGAGGGGGGGCTTGCTCGAGCAGCAACTGTGAACTTAGATTTTACGCGCATGGTCGCCATTGCTTGCGCGCGCTATCTCGCTATCTCGGCAGCCATCAGCGGGCGGCTCGTATACCCTTCTACGTGCTGCGCTCTCAACGCGAAGAGACTGTGCGAAAAGTGTCCCTGGAGCGGCCGTACCCTCTTGCACCAGCGTTTTGTAGAGTTGCGTGAGATCGGATCCAAAGAGTTAGCTGCCAGCGTCGCTTCGTATAACATTAAAGTATGTTGCTATCACCCTTGCGGTGAAACTGATTTTTTTTCATCAGGAGGCACTGCTGTGACAGTGTGGCCTTGAATTCACTTGAAAGAGCATGAGTGAAGTGCTGTACACCAGTAGTGGTCCATCTGCGCCATTTGCGGGAATTTGCCGCAGTTCTGTATCTTTGCGCCCTTACTGGGCATATTCTAGCGCATCTTGCGCCAAGTGCGCCGAAGTTCACTATTCTGCATGATTGCGCGGCAGTAGAGTGTTTTTGGCTTAAAATATATTTGGTCGGGCCCAAATACACCAACAACTTTTGCATGATTGCTGCGTAAGCCCTCCTCCTCCCCGTCTTAACATATGCGCGTTTTCTCGTTATATAATTGGCCCAACTAATATATGCCTAGGTTAGTTCCATTAGGGGCGATTCGGCATGTTGTCTGTAATCTGGAAGCTCAACGCCCTTGACCACGAAATGGCGGTAGTAGTTTCCAAATAATCTTTTCGTATTTTTTTTCTTTTTTGAGCCACTCTAGGCGAACTTAGCACATGCCGGTTGTCTGGCTGCCGTTTTTGGTACTGGTCACGCAATGTAAATGATAATTTCACGCAAATGAAGCAAAGGGTGTGCGAAAGTTGTGAAAAAAATTTCCATGTCAATTGCGCTTTACAACATTCTTCGGCATCAGAATTGTAACTCTAAGCTTAAATGCTCATGTAGCATATGTCCGGCACATAGTGGCGCCTCCGCCATTTGTGTGCATCGAAACTCTCGTCGCGAGCCATGATTGTGAAGCCGACATATTGCGGTGGTGAACCAGCACGTATAGAAACTGAGCAAAGCAGACAGTGCCGCGTCGTGAGCCACAAATAATGCTGTGCTTGCACTGACGTATCCGTAAATAAATGTCATTTAAACAGCCAGTACAGTGAAACCTCGGTGATACGATCACGGCTCGTACGAGTTTCGGTGTGATACGAATTTTTCTTTGGTCCCGGCCAAGGCCCATTGGCCTGCAATGTAAGGGAGTACGGATGTTGCGAACCGATTTTGAACCCGAAACGTTTGATACGAACGTACGATACTGCGCAGGTACGAACAAGTGCTGCCCGCGCTGTCGCGGAAAGCGCGACAAGCACGTGCGGGCACGCGTTGTAGTCTCCGAGATTTTGTGCGCAAGCTTTCGGGGCTAGATCTTTTTAAGCCGTCCTGCTTATGTTGTGCTGTGCCTACACGATGACTCAAACCATGTCCTCTCGCATCAGACATCCTATAAAGGTGGACGATGCCCGAAGGAGGAAGCTCATGATCTTGACGGAGGAGCAACGTCAACATGCATGATTGTTGGGTATGCGCACAGGTGCCAACTCTTCGATTGTGCAGGTAGAGTGTACTAGAGTGCGGGCACGGCCGCAGCGCATCCACAACACCGCGATAAGAAAATAAAGGACAGCGGTTCTAAAATATTCATGCCTTCATCAATCGCGTGCAAAACGCTCCTTAAGTCACCTTCGCTGCAGTACTCAAGCGCTATCTGCCACGCCTCACACACGCGCGCACGGGCCGCATAATTACGAGTGCAAGTATGATCACTGATGCCTAAAAGCTTCACTCGCAATCATTCAGAACTCTTCGTGACGTTGCTGCGGCCCTGAGAAACAATAAATGAAAACGTGCGGCAGCTTTCTTTTGTCGCATGCTAATTTTTCATATTTTCTGGTGATACGAATTTCGGATGATACGAATATTTTTCGCGACCCCACGAGATTCGTATCACCGAGGTTTCACTGTATATCACCGCCAACTGCCGTAAGAGTTCCGTTCTCAGTCTTCAGAGCTCCCCAACTGATTCCCACCCAGTTTTTTCAAACTACTCTTGCGAGCCTGCTCAGCGTGGCCAGCATGTGTCCGCAAATCACGCAGTGACTCTTGAGGGCCTTTGCCGCGGGGGTTTCTGGCTGCTCACAGACTACTGAAGTGCGAATGCGGAAACGAGTGACCACTCATTTGATTAGATGTAAAGGCTTTCTTCGGGGCTTGTTTGAAAAGCCTCTGTAGAAAGCCTTTACATCCAACGAAAGGAGTGGTCACTTTATTTGCAGAGATCCTACATGTCTTTTGTGTACTTTCTGACTGTTAATGCAAAAAGTGAACATCCATGATATGTCACTCTAAATAATCTGCCGAGCTCTCGTCTCTTTTACAAATGTCCGGCATTGAGAGAGCCCTACTTGTTGCCTGTACGAAGTTATGCCGAAGAAATGGGAGTCCTACTCTTTGAACACCTGTACTGGATACCGCTGCACAGCTTCCGCTGCGGCAATGACATTTTAGAGACAGACCCGTCATTTGTAGCCGTTATGAAACACACGCCTGTTTCCCGAAGTACAACACAAATAATCCTATCCTGAATTTTATACAGACGTATCCAAGTCTCATGCTGACATGTCTTGTGCAGCGTTTGGCCCATACCTTTTGGATGCGAGTGCTGTGTACTTTAACACGAGCATATTTACCACAGAGGCCTATGCAATAAAGGCAGCCGTTAAACACATCAAATAATTAAATATTCCAAGGGCAGTTGTTTACACTCTCTTAAAGCACTCTAAAAGCTTTGGAAAACTTAAAATTAGGGGTGTGCGAAGGTGAATTTTAGAACCGAATCGAACTAGAATACAAATCGAATACAGTTCGAAAAGTTTTCGAATAGCAAGGCAACCACTTTAAGGGGAGATGCGAGTCGGAAAAAAGTTGCGTTAATCTGTAGGCTACGGCAATGAAATTTTTGCTGTATATGTAGGCTTTTATGCTGATTTCAAATATGTAATTAGTTTTATAGTAAGTTGCACATTTTTTTGTGCCAGGACAATGTGTAAAGTATAGTTCGTTTTGTACAGACTTTTTATGCCACTAAACTTTTACGGTTCTTAGCCATTAATGGCTCATATTGCTCCACATTAACTCTATGATGCAAATAACTATCAAGAAAGTGCGTATAAAATATTTTGATGGTCAAGAAAAATTGTAATGCGAGAATTCTTAGAATCCTCAGCCCACACTAATTGCTTACTTTAGGTTAATAATAATTATACAAGGGATATCAAATTTAAAACAAGATACTTGCACCCTTCACATGTTATGTAATATGTGGGCAAAATTTCATCCCGATCGGGCTATCAAAAGTACCAAAAAAACACCATGTAGAAACTCAAGAAGTTGCCCAAAAATGGATCTTGAGAAAAACGCAATTTTAAAGGTATAAGTGAATGCTTATCTGTACAGAAAAGATATGCTATTTAAGATAATTTATTCCATCATGAGAGCTCGGCAATCATGGTAATTTTGAGCATGAGGCTTTAGTGAACCCCTCATGTGAAATGCAATGGCAAGCAGCCAGGTGACAATTTCCAGGGAACTCTAGAAAATGAGCACTTTTTAGTTTTTTAGTAGCCATCTTGTGCTCTTTAAAAGCGATTTTAACCTACTTCGAAGTTAATTACAATCGTCAGTTTTTTTTGTCGTGAAAGTAGAGAAACTAAACTTGTTAAAGCAAATAAAAACGCACAAATATGTAATTTTCAAAAAAAAAATCTTGCGTTTTTCGACTGAGCTACACTGCCAATATAACAATTTTCGAAACAGCCCAAGAATACCACATTTTATTTTAACCAAATACAGTGAAACATCGATGAAATGAATCTCACGGGACCACCAAAAGTATTCGTACCATCCGAAAATCGTATCACCAGAAAGCATGGAAAGTTAGCACGCGACGAAAGAAAGCTGGCGTACATTTTCGTTTATTGCTTTTCAGGGCTGGAGCAACGTCAGGAAGACCTCTGAATTATTGTTGGTTAAGTTTTTAGATGTCGGCAATCATACCAGCACTCGTAAATATACGGCCAGTACGCGCGTGTTTAATGAACCAGGTGCGTTGTGAACCGAGACAGCCGTAGCCCCTTCCAAATTTTAGTATGCTCTTTCGCAAGACAACCGAAGTACTGGGGCGAAAGTAACGGAAGAAGCGTTTTGATGCGATAGATCAAGGCCGCAAAATTTCATAACTACGGTCCTATGTTAAGATTTTGTTATCACGGAGGTGTTGGGAATCTTTGTTGGGAGATTTGCGACCGTGCCCGCACATGTGCGACTTCAATAGTCGCGCATGTTGACGTCGTGAGGCCTGACTCCTTCGCCAAGACCGTCCTCGCCTTCTTTCGGTCCTCGTCTACCTTTTACAGGATGTCTGATGCACGAGGCAGGCACGTGTAAACACAGTATAACGACAGCAGCCCACGTCGACGGGTTAGAAAAAAAGAAGCATGACGCCAATGCCCTCAGTAATCTAAACGCGAAAACACACGGAGGTACATTAGGACCTCAAAGATTCGCGCACAGAATCTTGAAGGCCGTGACGCGTCTCTGAAGGCTTATTCTGACCGCAAGAAAAGTACTTTTCCTACACCATGATTCTGACGATTTGGCGGTGCGGTGGTGCGTCGCACATGCCCGCGTTTGCGTTCCCGCGCTCGCACATGCTTGGCGCGTCTTCCGCGACAGTGCGGTCAGCACCTCTTCGTACCTGGGCGGTAGCGTGCGTTCCGTATCAAACGTCGCGGGGTCAAAATCGGTTCGCAACAACCGTACTACATTACATTGCAGGACAATGGGCCTTGGCCGGGACCAAAGAAAAATTCGTATCACCCCGAAATTCGTATGAGCTGTCATCGTATCACCGAGGTTTCACTGTATTTACAAGCATAAACAACGGAACATGTTTGAGCTCCATGTGCTTAGATTTAGGTGCACCTTAAAGAACCCCAGGTGGTCGAAATTTCCGGAGCCCTCCACTGAAGCGTCTCTCATAATTATATCGCAGTTTTGCGACGTCAAACCCTAACAATTATTAAAAACACCCTCATCCTGTGATCGATAGTTCCGTAAGTGCATGGGCTGCACATGCACTCGGTAATTCGACAATGAAAACAAGCTGCCCGTCGTGGTTCCAACGTCACCTTCCCGTGATCATTTTTTGTCGTTGCCGATTCGAACAATATTCGAAAAACATTCGGTATTTTGAATATGCACAATTCGATTCCGAGTGCCGAATCGAATAGAATGCTCTTCGATTCGCTAATGGAAAATTTCGAATATTCTCACACCCCTATGTTGGGTTTTTTGTCCCAAAAGCCACGATATGATTATGAGGGACGCTGTAGTGCAGAGCTTCGAAAATTTCGACCATCTGGTGTTACTTAACGTGCACTGACATCACAAACCTATCTTAGAAACTAGCTGTCGGTACCAAAATCACGTCGCACAGGAGTAACACTTTGAAGACTTGGGATAAGACACGCACACAACACGCACCTTCTGTCTGGGGACGATCCACTCGCATGTGGTAATTACAGTGCTCGTATCCTTCTTCGATGCATCGAACTAGAAGCTCACCGGAAAACGCATTTTCCTTTACCGTACCAGCACCATCTACCACTTCATCCTGTTATGTTATTCGACAAAGATATTTTTTTTAAATGTGATTCAGTGATGGCATTTTTCCAAAGGATGAACCCAGATTTTGTATCCTTCACCCAGGCAATCCACATAACAGCTTCCTTCACAGAGGTGGCTGCTGTGGTTTCTCCATTAAGAGAGCAGCTGCTTCCCTATCTTCGAGCTCAAGGGCCATGATCAGGCATTAGTACCAAATGACAGTGCTTTTATTCTTACTTTATGATCGATTTGGAGTAGATTTTATAACCACTGTTCTCCTCACCTCTTACTGCCATACTTTGATCTGTATGTGTATTTCATGCATTCTTGTGACAATTGAATTTTAGGACTATACACCGTGAAATTACATTTTCATTGCGTATCACTGTTCACAGCCGTATTAAGGCTCATTGACATGGCACACTTTGAGCAAACTTGGCCCTTGCTTCATCAAAATACGATGAACCATCGGGGCGAATTCCAGTTGGAAGCCGAGGGCCCTTGTGGAGTCGTGTTGTTGAGCGAGTTATTCAAGCAACCTGAGCAAATTACAGTGTGCATGTAGTGAACCCAAATCTTTTCTGCATATTGTGTACGTCCACCTTTGGCCCACCATGTTGCATTGTGCACATGTGCTTTCGGTGTCGTGCATTGAAAATCGCTGCTAACAATTGTTTATAATTCTACCACACTGCAGGTTCACTTCGAGAACCGTATTCTGCGCCAGTTCAATGCGGAATTCGCCATCCGTGTGTCATTCAGAGACGACAACATGGACAAGCTGTCCTTCACGTTGAACCTTCACTCGTCCCGAGATGCTCTGCTGAATGCCATTGTTGGACGCTTCCTGCATGAGGGACTACATGTTGGCACGAGGGAATTCAAGTTCCTGGCACCTTCCACGAGTCAACTTCGTGACCATGGGTATGCAGATTTTTGGGCTTTTTAGTACTTTAGAACAATATTATAAGTGGCGATACTGTTAACGTTCAATTTTTTAGACTTGCTAGGGACCGTAAAATTGTTTAATCGAATTATATTTTCCTTATTCAAAGCTGTGTTTTAAAAAATACATTGAATTTTCCCCAATATTCGGTCACGGCGGAATATATGGCTAAAGAGCCAAGTATTTGGACAAAATTGATTATTTGGACAAGTGACGGCTTGCGAACGCTACGCATTCTCATTTTTAAGGTAAAACATTGCTAATATACTTACCCGGTAGGTTACGTTGTACTTCAAGGTAACTGCCCAATAATTTTTAGTGCATATACATGCTGAATTTCGGTCGATTGGCTGTTTTACTGTTAGCACTGAGAAGTTGACATGACGCGCGCATAACCCTATTACACTTTCTGCCTGTAGTATACCCAGGTGAGAAGGCAATTTTTTTTCACCAAGCTTTATTCCACAGGTGTCTTGCGCAGCATATGTTGAAATGTTGCGTTCAATGAAGAAATGTTGGCCGTACTAGGTATTGAGGGGCGCAATTGACCTTCAAATCTTACAAAAACTGACCATTGTGCACACTAACTGACCAACATGGCACTCTGCGATCAATCATGGCTTGAGCGGCCTTATGAAGACTGGGTCAGGGGATTTGTGCCGGGTATGTTTTAACTGTCAATATGCTTGAAATAGGTGCATAATATTACTCAGAGGAGATGGTATATGCGCGCTTGTATATTAAAGGGACCCTGAAACGGTTGTTTGAAGCTTTGTCAGCGTTTAGACTAGAGCATCATCGAACCATTGGCACCACAAATTTAGCGGCACGCCGTGTACCAAGGCGGCTACGGACAATTATATCATACCATCCTTCTCACCCCTGCCTTGCCTCCTCAACTTATGAGACACGCTGGCATCGCTGGCGATCGCAGAGCTCACGTGAGCACACTCGACGATTTGAGCTTCGCCCAGATCACCTCCTCCGAGATTGCACGCCAGGTTGCGTGCATCTCGGAGACCATAGCCCAGTGCGCCCGGCAGCACGCACGCCGTCTGGCAACAGAGACATCGCGGAGTGGTTGCTATCTGCTCCGACAGGTGCCGCCACCCTACCAGCCAATTTTCGTGCGCGCACACCACAGCCCCAGTGACGTCGCCAGCAGCCCCAATGACGTCGTGCCCACACTGCATGTCGTACTCGCAAGGGGCGGTTGAAAACGCGTTGGGCTGAGCCGCAGTGATCTGCAGCGATTCGCAGCTTTATAGCGTTGTAATAAATTACACAGTGTAAGCAGAGAGCTGAAATTAGTCTGTAAATGAGCCTTAGGACTTGGTCTACTGGCCCAATGTGTTTGTACAAAATCGTCAAAACCGTTTCAGGGTCCCTTTAAAGAACACGCTGTCTTGTGATACGCTTCACTGCATAGCATTTCACCATTCCGACAAAGCTGGCCTGTGAAATTTTCTCCACACGCAAACAGGTCGGCACACAACAGCACTGGTTCGAGGCTGTGAGATATCACAGCAGCAGTGGTGGCTTCAAATAATACCATTTTGGACCAGCAGTGAGAGCAGAAGGTCTGAAAAATTGACACTGCAGAGTTTGATCATTCGAGATTCCCGCCGTTCTGCATCGACTTTATGGAGCAGGGGTTATGGTAACTGACTGTACATCATTAGGACCATGATATAACAAACAGTGCTGAATACTGGCAAAAAATATTGGAATATTGAATGCAGTACTCAATACTAAAGCACATGGAAGGGATCATTGAGGACCGAGCTTCTGTTTCAATCAGCAGCCGCGTACCTGACGACAAACAGTAGTCATATGTTCGGGGGGTACTTTTAGATGATGAACGAAGCTCTCTTTTTGGCTCTTTGGCACATCATTTTCTATTCCGTGTGCTATGGACTGTTGTGTTTGATCGTCGTGCTTCACTGTCGTGAGGCCTCTAAGCTCAAGAAACTTGTGGCACTCGTTCGCAGTAGCGTTGAAAAGAAGTGCCGTTCAGAATGCCGTAGCAGCTATGTGACGAGGATCCCCTGACGAAGGGAGACCCCTCCTGGAACTCTTGAGAAATAAATATTTATAGCACTGTTGACAACGCCTCTGTTGCGCCCATTAATCCAAGGGAACTGGCCCACTGAACCCTTAATCTGCACTGACTATATATATATATATATATATATATATATATATATATATATATATATATATATATATATATATATATATATATATATATATATATATATTGTTACGTGGCAAAGTGAATGCTAGTGTGGCAGCGGCTTAGCAGGAGAACGAGGACGACGAAGTGCTTGGAACGGCAAGGCTGGCGACAATGGCCGTGAGATTAGAGCCGTGTTAAGTGCATATTTTTTGTGTGTGTTTAGTGGTCGTTACATCTGGTGGCCGCGGTGGGATTCGGCAGTATGGAACGCCCGAAGTACGACTTGGGACACGACGCTCTTGAAGAAATTTTGGCAAGTTATGATCAGAAGTGAAAAGTGATGATAAAAAAGATGTGCCGGCACTTGACAAACTCATCTCAACGTCCCTACCTTGCCGCTACTTCACTCGCCGCTGCGACACGTGTGCAGGGCGTCTCCGAGAGACGCGCGGCGACGTCAGAAGACACTGGACTTGCTTCGATGGATAATCCAGACATTGATAAGGAAGAGCAGTGCGTGTCTGAGATACGCGCTGCGCCGCCAGACGACGCTGGACTAGCTTCGACGGAGAAACCAGACATTGATAAGGAAAAGCGTGAGTCTTCCGTCGAGAGCTCCGACTTGGGCAACTGTGCCACGGACGTTCGCGCTCAACGTGAAAGGAAACGAAAAGCAACGAAACGTAAAAACAAGCGCCAAGAAGGAATGCAAAGCAAAAATCTGCACGTTTGCAGTGTTTCCGATACCCTTGAGCAAGATCCATAAGGACAGAGGGGCGACAAAAACGTCCCGTCCACTTGAGCTTCAAAAAAGGCACGGACCAGAACAGAAACCTCCAAGGAAACTGCAAAAGAAGGAGATGCTCTAGACGTATTCGACGAGTTCTTTCTTGTTGGAAAGCTTCAAAAGAGTCAGTCAGCACATTAAATCTACGGAGACAGGATAAGCGCGGCTGTACAATGGCCGTTCTGACCTATGCAAAGTGTGCAATCCTTCTGCAGAGTGCAGTCACGGCCACCGACAAGAATCAGCGACGGCCGCAGAAGACCATCTGGTATAGTTGCAGATTCCAGTCGGCGCCACGTGGACCGCGCGTCGCTCATGAAGTCTCTGTTCTTCGTTTGAGGATGCCTCGCCATCGAACGGAAGTGTTTATGCTCACCGATGAGACGCCAATTTTCTTGCCGTCGGAGCACTCATGTCTGGGGTACAGCAGAAAAGAGACTTTAGTTCCCTTCCAACATCCATGGTGGATGGCGCAACATTTTAGTTCGGGAGCTCTCGCTGTCGTCATCTATACGAGACCTCACGCCATATGCATGGTCACTGCGACAGCAATCAACTCCAGTGCTGCGGAAAACACGCCGCGACAAAACAAGACCCGTCGATCGGCACGTCACCGAAAGGAAGTTCAAGACAGCCAAGACAACCAAGTGTAGGTGGTCAGCATGCCTGAAAAGTTGCTTCGAGAAATATCGAGAGTTGTTTCGGCCTCGGCATGACTGCCGATACCGGACTTAGCTTGAGCAGGCTTAAAGAGAACGCGCCGCAAGAGAAGCAAGCAACCTACTTCCCGACTCGACCTTCCGTCCTTCTGCGACACCCCCCCTGCCCCCCCCTCCCCCCCGGTGGAAAGATGTTACGTGGCAAAGTAAATGCTAGTGGGGCAGCGGCTTAGCAGGAGAACGAGGACGACGAACTGCTTGGAACGGCAAGGCTGGCGGCAAGGCCGTGAGATTAAAGCCGTGTTAAGTGCATATTTCTTGTGTGCGTTTAGTGGTCGTTACAATATATATATGTATATATGAGCAAATTTTGATGTCTCGCAGCCCATGTATTCAGAATTGTGGATTACTAATACTGACTTATTTTTGAAGGGGTATATATTTTATTTTTTAAGATAGTAGATACTCAATGTATCGTGACTAGAGCAAAATCTTTTCTTAAATGTGTGTGAATGTCAAATTTGTTTAAGTACAAATGTGCAGCTTCAAGTATCGAATTGAATATTCACTTTCAAAAGACAAATGCCTCTCCAGTGATACGATTTTATTTAACACGTCATTACGTTTAAAAATATCCCAATGAGCCTCTTCGTATAAAATATACTGCTATCTGGAAGACGCTGTCAACAGTAGGTTGTCAGATCGTCAGTGTATTCAGGAAATATTAAAGCATACAGATAGCGACAACACATAATGAAAGTTATCACGGATAAATGTTAGTTGCTATAAATATTAGTGCTGGAAGGGCGAAGAAGATCGATGACGAAGCTATCGTCGACATGCAGGACATGGATGTACGCGGTCGATGAGCAGGACAACAGTGCAGCTACAATCCGTGAGTGGATGGGCCAGTTCGAGGGCATCCCTAACGTGGCCAAGCGCATGGCACGCATGGGCCAGTGCTTCTCCTCCACCGAGCAGGCCGTCCGTCTACAGGCTGACGAGGTGGAGAACATT
This sequence comes from Rhipicephalus appendiculatus, assembly GCA_030522465.1. Lineage (NCBI taxonomy): Eukaryota > Metazoa > Arthropoda > Arachnida > Ixodida > Ixodidae > Rhipicephalus > Rhipicephalus appendiculatus. The sequence continues at coordinate 51,750 of JALIZH010012965.1, forward strand.
CCCGACATAGTGGGGGGGCGTCCACCCAATCAGCAAGAGGCCGTACATCTTCACCGATGGCATTGGCATGATGTCCATGCAGCTTGCGGAAGAGGTAAGGAGGAACGTGTGTTCCGTAGCCTCACTCGCGCAATCCTTGACCAGGTCTGGGAATTGCAGGCAACCCGTGGTGCATGCATAAATGTCGCTGAGAAATCTTTGAGCTATGACTGCGCCATTAAGCCGTAAATAAAGGCCGAAAAATGGCAGCCCTCCGAGTCCTTACTACTTCGAGGACCTTCCTTCTCAGCAGAGAGGACGTCTCGTGCAGATGGGGGGCATCATATCCATTGCCTGCAACCTAGCCTAACGTACGACACAATACTTTAGTAAATCATCTAGTGTTATAATGCACAAAAATGCAATACCAAGTTTGCGAAGCTGCTGCAAAAGGAATACGAGAAAATTTTGGCAAGACTTGTTACAGAAATGCTAATATCTTCAAAATCTCAATAGAAGTACTGTAAAGCGTCAAAGGGCTTTAAATAAGGAATTGTAATATTTATGTGGTTCCCAGAAGTTATGACGCATGTATGTGTGGATCCAAGACATCTCCCCCCTCAAGATATGCACATGCGGGGCCACCATATGACACATTATCAACTCAATGAAGTTATTATTGCGATAGCAATTATATGGACAATCTCGGCTGCTTTTTGTCATCGGCGTTGGCGTCGCCGTCATGCTCCGTGTGTGTGTATATATGAAATTGAAATTGAAATTGAAATTTTATTTTCAGGCAAAATGCAAAAAAAGTACAATTTGCCAAGGGGACCGGCGAAAAGGCATAAAAGCCTGACGAAGGCGCCTGCCCCCTGTAAACCCAAAATCCCCCCCAAATGACACAATTGCTCAGTGTAGGATTAACAGTGAACAAAGAACAAAGAATAAATGAGAATTGCTACATACAAGTCAAACGTATATAAGAGGAAAAAAAGTGACCGAATTGGCCCAGGCAATGTCATCAATATATATATATATATATATATATATATATATATATATATATATATATATATATATATATATGTAAAAGCCACGAAGAAAAATAACTCAGAAAAATATTTTGCGACACACGGAATAGAACGGGCGACGTCTCACCCGTTCGGAGCTAACCGCTAGGTCACAGAAGCGCACGTCCTTCAGCATACTAACGGCGAGCTATTTATATACACAATTCACCGCTGGCGGCACGCCGATCTCGGGGGAATATCAGCGTGCTCTCTGCCTTACCAGAAAACAAGCGAGATGGCGCAAAGTGCGCGCTCGGCGCCCCACTCGTTGCGATGCGTTGGCTCCTCAATTTGCACTTTCGCCTGCAGGGCGTAGTCGCCTTTGCCCGGGAGCGCGCGCGTGTCTTGGGGTGGGGGGGAGATGGGGGCAGTTTTATGTGGTCTGCTTTCGCCGGAAAGATTGCGTTTAGGTTACAGAGCGCACACAGGTCACTTCGCTCGCTGCAGAGGCCCCGTTTCCGAAAGAAGCCCGCTGTTCAAACACAGTGAAAGTAACAACTGTGACACTTGTTAGTTCGCACTCGTCCTGTGTATACCTGTGCGTATGTTTCGTGCTTCCTTTGTGTTTGAGCAGTGCGTTAAGTGTCGAGCTGTGAACGTTGTTTGCTCGGGCTCGTCCTGCGTGTGTTCTATTCGTGAGTCCTTTGCACTTGAGCAGTGCGCTCCAAGTTTCGATCTGCTTGCCGTTCTTCGCGTGAAATGCCAATTTGTTGCTGTCGAATTCATTGCTTCGCCCCTGCGGCGAAACTGTGACTTTTTTGGCAAGCTGATGCTATTCATTTCTCCTGTAGAGACCTGAAAGTCAATGTTTTAAGACAAATATTTGAAGGCCGCAATCTCACATGGCTCGTTATGTCTCAATGCCACCCAGTCTGATCGATGTGTCCGCTCAGTCAGTGTAAAAGTTCGTCCATCTTACATCATGGTCCAGCAGCTCATGGTAAATATGGGCTGGTGTGACAAGGCCCGTGTGACTAAGCCACTGTGAAGTGGTAAAGCCGTGATTAATGGGTGCAGGTATGACAAGGTTTGACTCATTCCAGTCCATCTCTTTTGAACTATCTTCGGCGTCAGATTTTGAAACAGTATTTTCCGTTTTTCGCTTTCTTTTTCACATGCCAGATGAACACTGTCTTTTTTGGCTGCATGCTCAAGCAGCCAGTGGCACTTCGCTCCTCGCGATCGCTATCACTCTCGATTACACCTCCCTTGCTTGTTCCCAAACTTTCTCTGGTGTGCCTTCAAATTCCTCAACCCTGTTACAAAAGTTTCTGGCAATCCTTACAATAATTGAAGTGCTTTCTTTGTAGTGTAATGTCTCTCCTTATAAAAAAGAAGCTGCAAGGACTAAACAGCGCCCATGTTTTCGCCATGCTCACCCAATCAATAGCATGTGCTTTGCACTGCCTTTTGTTAAAGCCGTTCCGTTTATCTGTAAACAGTCAAACATAACACAATGTGGGTGGTTGTTGTTTGCAAGTAGTTATTATAGCGCAAAAAATCCAAAATTTGCTCGCCAGACATTTATTTCTTCCTTGGAAGTACCTCACAGAAACAACATAAGTTTGACCAATGCTAGTGAAAAAAACACAGAGACTGCTAGTTGTAGCTTGATTTCATCAAGCGGAGGCGCCATGTAAATGAGTACAGAATGTCCGACTACATTGTATAGTTAAAAATAGAGGCGATTATATGACAGTTTCAGCTCTGTTGTGGAGCTACAGCACGGGGAACTCGAAATAAAAAGTGGGACGTATACTTCCAACAAAGGGCTAATTGCCGAGATGACTGTGTGTTTGTAGTTAACTCACAGAATCATTGTATTGCCTAAGGATCTTTCTGCATAAATGTTCAGTGCATACTCATTGGTTCAAGTGCATTAAAATAATACCCTGATTATCTGTAGTATGTTAATTCGAATGAACTGCTAATTCATTATGCATATTCGGCCTGGGCAAAGTTCTATGTATTGGAATAACAAGAACCCTAATCTGAGCCCTGAAAGGCTACTCAGCGGTTATTTTGAACAAAATTTTTGGACGTACAAACCACCTGTCGAAAAAGACTTCCTAAGTGCCTCTAGCTTCAACGCGTCTGCTAAACTTGGCAAGAACAGCAGCGCACATGTACCAGCCAAGGCGGCTATCGTGGTCTTTGTGCCCACTGCAGATGAATTCCAAGATAAGGAGTGCCAGCCATAGTGCTATGGCCGTTGCCACATCCGTAGTACATGCAGAGTTAAGCATAAGAAAAACGCTGAAACACTGAGTGGCATGTGCGTGCGCATTAGAAAAACTACATATAAAAGGCGCTTCTGCGAATGGAACCTAGAGCTTCCCCCATTGGAGGAAGATATTCTAGCTACTTGACTGCCACTGCAATTCACCATGCAGTTCACCCATGCACCGTTCCCGCCCAATCCGCCTGCTACTCCACCGCATTCACCACACCCACCTCCCCTCGGCCCCCCTTAATGATGGCACACTCATCTATGGCTGGGAGACCTATGTGACAGCTGTCAGTGTGTAAGCGGGCTTATTTTCTTGGTTTACAGAGGTCACAGGTTCGCAGTTGTTCGTGCTACCTCTTGTATCAAGTTCCCTTCCCTTTTATTTTTTATTTCCCTAATGCCTTCCCTGCGACTCCCGCTCCCTTATGAACTGAAGGTAGTTCCACTTTTACTTTCCATAACAACCACTTATCTCGCAGCCCACATAAAGGTGGAGACATAATGCGATTTTTAGCGAAGAAGTGAAAAAGAAAGGAATCTTGAGAAAAGCAAAAGAACACAGTGCGCAGGGTGAGGGCTATACATCAACTGACTGTTTTAGAAAATACCAAGAAGGTAAACGCCTTTAAGGTATGAGGCCAAGTGTCCGGAAAATTTTTTTTTAAAAAGCGATAATCACTAGAGATTATTAGCCTACAATACGGAACACATCTTTTTAGGCACATGTGAGCATTTTAAAGCAAGTCCTGTTTTTTGTTAATTTTTCATAATTAAAGATGTCATTAAAAGTGGGCCTCACGCGAACACTCCTAACTCAAATTGCGCTCAATAAAAAAACGTCATTTTTTGCAGGAACATGAAAAAGGCGTCGGCCTGTGCAATGAACCAAAACAAATGAGATATGATGAACATTAAAAACATAGTGATGAAATAACCAAAAAAGTATGCAATTGCACTAGGGCCACCTTCGTATAACAGGCAGCTATATTAAACCTTGTGGCACGATTTTGCTTATTGAGGTTCATTGCACGCCTACTAAGGTGATAAGAAAGTGTGCCATGTTTTAATAAAAAATGTTTATTAGAAAAAGAGTTATGACTGTTCGCGTACGGAAAAATACCAGAAATATAAGTTCTGAAAATCAACAAAGAAGATTTGAAACAGGCGCAGCGCTTACATAAAGTGGTCAAGAGCGCTAAGATTTTCAATATTTGTTGCCAGTTACATCGTGGACCTTACTATTGTGTGCCTTTGCTCGAGTGGCCACTCTCAATTTTTTTTTTCAAGCTTTTATTGCAGCGTCAGTGCAATGACGGGACGCTTTCGCGCTGCGGTGCGGATCATTTGTGAGGCAAGCTTTTGTAGTGTAGAGGCCTGGATCGATCCGCATTTGCTTAAAAAGTATCATGTGCTTTTGTTTCCACTATTAAAATGACACACAGCGTCAAACAAAGCAAATTTGATGGTTTACAGGCTCACGTACGTGTCCTTGAGTGTGATCAACACATGTACCACTTTACGCGTGCACCTGGTGAGAGGTTTATGACTTTTTATGAACAAAAATTATGGGTTGGCAAGTCTTTTAGAGCATTATTACATGTTCACAGTTGATATGATTGCTAAATAACGAACAAAATACTACATATCAAGGTAATATTATGATTCACACAAAACTGGCACTTTCAGTTTCGGTTTCGAAGGTGATGGGTCACATTTTTCCTTGTATCTTTTGAAAAATCTGCGTAGACGAAACCTTTTGCAGCAAAATGAAGAGGAATGAATTGCGCGTTTAACATGACCAAAAACCAAAAAATGACATTTTGAAAAAAAAGTCGCTTTTTCCACTTGGCCTCATACCTTAAATGCATGCGTGTGTCGCCGCTGCGTCGTTAATCAAGCATCATATAAAAAAGCTTATAGTATAACGTCATCTTCAAGGGGTTTGCATGTCTTCAATTTTGGACGAGAACAAGGTGTCATGTGGGCAGTAGAATGAGGGTTTACTTTTTCATGCACTAACATCCAAAGCACTAACATGACCTTAAAATTCCTATTGCGGCATTACACGACCTCTGGTACTTCGGTGAAACTCTTTTCTAAGGCGCTCGTTGCTTATTAATATTGGATAATACTTTCGGATGATACTATTTATGTTTGAGAGCGCGTTTGAGTATATGGCTATAAATGCTAGCGGCCGGTTGAGCTGTGCTACGGGCGCTCTTTTAGCACGAGTTGATTTCTTATCTAATTTATATGATTTGTTGTAGACCTCGCTTAGTGCGTCATGTGGGTAGTTTCTTTCAACTAATGTTTACGTTAGGTTGCATAAGTGGGGAACGTAGTCCCCATCGTCGCTACAGATCCTTCTAATACGCCTCGCCTGTGCGACAGATTATGTATCTTGGCAATACAGCCTACGTGCGCAAAAAGATTTATTGGCTTATGATTCGGCACACTCCAAGTTAGTAAAAACGTATTGCGAAACTGAGTGTGGCGTCGGCTGTGGTCAAGTCGTGCATGCACACTACGCAGGCTGGCTTTGAAGTCCAACTAGAGAGGCTACTTGCAGCCGGTTATCCATGCACTCTCCTTCGTGCAATCTCCCAAAACATTTTGAAGAAGACGAGAGGCATGAACATGCATAGTACCAGTGACGCACAGAGAGTGAGGTGGGGACCTGAAGTGATACCGTACATTCGCATGTTGTCTCACACAAGAACGTAGCCAGCAAACACGGTGTCTCAGTCGTGCTCTCTGCTCCTTGAAACGTGGGCGGGCTCTACGCACGCATATCCCAAGAAAAAAAATGGATACCGAAAGAAACGCGCCAGACAATATGTCATGTGCTTAATCAGCGTTGCGTATGCCATACCCCTGTCTCGTGGGGAAGACCTACGTAGCTCAAACTGGGGAAATATTGTGCGAAAAGACAAATTATCAAGAGATTCCGACTGTAAGCACGCCATGCTCTGTGCATCGAATATCCTGCTGCTCTAAGGTTTCTTGAACTGCTTGCGCTAGCCGCATGGACGCTCGAAATCTGCCTTGCGACGTGTGAAGGCGTGGGCAGTCGTAGTTTCCAGACTTCCCCCACTGGAGCAAATTTCGGACGTCGATGCATACTTTTTCATAATGAGCATTGCTTTCCAGCTCATCGCTTCATTTATCTTGTTCCAGAACGTCGTGCCACTCTTCAATATGATCTATGAAACTCAGCTATGCGGGCTTCCCTTTGCAGCTTTCAGCAGTGTGTGTTATGAGCAGTTTGTATTACGAGTTTTTTTTTTCATGTTAAAATGGTGCATGCTTTGCTAACGATATTCTACCTGTTGAAGGGGCGGCGACTGGACTAGTACTGGCCGGAGATCTACGAAGAGATTTCAATCTGTTTTGGGGGTTCATTCCACTTTGGCAATAAATGCGCGAATAAGCTTCTCGGCGCTTACTATGAATGTGGTTCGAGTTAAGGGGACATCACCCGGTAAGGAATTCGTAACTGTCTTTTTTCAAGCCACATATATCGTCCAGCGAATGTATACCTTGATATATGGACCCCATACCCTGCTCAATAGACCTATGCTATTCCTGCACATCCCGATGCTGTTGCGGCAGTATCATGTAGCTTTCGTACCATATAGCTGAACACGACGAAAACTCAGACGTGGACAATGGGGCACGCATAGGAGGCTGTGCATATCTAAGCCGCGTCACATGAGAACTGGGAGAAAGAACGTGCCTTTATAGTGATTCTTTGTAACGAGACTCCAGGCAGACCTTTCGTTTAGTGTACTGCGGGAACTTTCAAGAACGTTGCCCTGCTTTGGAGCTCTGTGATCGCTCTTCCGACCAAAAGTTATAGATATAAATTTATTATATTAGTTTATTATGTTATATTTATTACTGCTATTACAAAATAACATTCCGGATATAAAATAATAGCTAATGCAAATAATACAGCAAAGGTATAGTGAGATGTTAACTATATAAGCACCTAGTCTACCCCATGTGCTAGAAGCAAAAAAAGTTCAGTACTTATTCGTCACAAAACTTCTCCAAATAGCTTACCCCACATGAAAAAGGCGTTTTTTCGAGATCCAATATGTGGAACATATAGTAGGTATGCACAACGTATCTGGAACAATTTCAAGGAGTGTGCAAAGTCCAAGCCCGGCCCGACCCGAGCCCGCCATCTCAAACCCGGGGCCCGGCCGTAAGCCCGGAGCTTCAGGCCCGAGCCCGGCCCGGGCCCGCCGTGAAAAGTACTTTACCCGGCCCGGCCCGGCCCACGGGCAGGGCCGGGCCCGGGTTTTCGGGTAGGCCCGAGCCCGTGCAGTGCTCTAGTCAGTACTACTCATAATTGCATTGAGTCGGTGCACAGAGGACCTTGATTTCTTAAAAAGACCCCAGAAATAGGGAATTGTATTTACAAGGTCAAGGAAGTCATTGAATTTATTTTCTGCCTTGAAAACCTCTCAGTTTCGAGGTTTTTCAAGGGTCCCTGTTTTGTGACCAACTTGCTCATGATAGCGGCGCACGTTTTTGGTAAAATTGGCCACAAGAGTTTTATAGACTAGCACAAAGTTGTGCCTGCATGGGAACAAGCTGTGCATGCATGAGAAGCTGTGCTTGCGTGAGGAGGCCTGTGCAGTACATTCCTTTCTTCAGCGTATATTTCCGTTAAGCCTATGTGGTGTGAACACCTGATGCACTAAACAAAAAGGCATTGTAGTAAAAGCGCTGTATAGCCTGTGCCCGCTACATGTAGCAAACGCCATTCAGGGCTACATTTGTTCTTGGCAGACTACCAGACTCACAAGTCTGTAGTTCTCTTTCCGCTGTTGTCCTCTGTTGTCTTCACTGACAGAAGTTGATGGTTTTCTGCGAGTGGGTACCCTTAATAATACAGCAGTATTTTCTGCATGAAATAAACAGGGATAGCAACCAGAATCTGCTCCCCACACCTCTCCTTTTTTTAAAAGCCTTTCGTGAACTTCACTGCATGACTTCCAAGATTCGGCGTGGAAAGATGTGCTTGCATAAGAGCACATGCCTGCTCTCACCTTACACCATCCAACAGGTTCTTAAACGGTTTCTCACGTTTCTCACTGTGCATGCTGGTAAGGGGTTTTGCTTGCTTATCGGGGCAACGAATGAAAAATTTTTCTGGCCAGACCACGTATCAAGTTCTTATTAATTCGATTTATTTATTCAGTACTGTAGAATCGTAGTCAAAGCAGGGGGGGTTCAATGCAAATACATAAAGAGTCGAAATGTCACAACTACAACAAAGGCAGAAGTATTTTACTTTGCAGCCTGGTCACTTTTTTAGTAAAGCAATTCTGTTCACTAATAGGTCTCGGGTATTAAGAAAACACACATAGGTCACTGTGAGCAAAATGTGAGGTTAGGTCGCCTTGTTCGTGGTGTCGGATGGGCCTGCTAGTTAGGGGTGTCAAATACGGGGATGGATCTAGAGCTGGTTCGTTATTCAAAAGCTCAGAAAGAAACTCTAATCTAGATCTTTGCCTTCGTGCCTCTTACGTTCTCTGGGGGCCTGCTGGGTGACTACATGCGATCGGCATGCTGTAGTGTCAGGTGCTTAGCTCGCTTTTCCAGAACGTTGGTCGTTCTGCTCACATCATAGGATCCACATCAGCGTTATACTGCCTTTATAACAATCAATGTTTTGCACAAAGCATACATATCAGCCTGGAAAAACTGGCAATTTTTATCACACCGAAGTTCGTACCAACTGTGTCTTGAGGTTATTGCTCTATGTGGCACAGTGGGCAGGGCAGATGGCATTTTGAATGTCCACATTAAACAAGTTCGCATACCCAAACCAAGCTTTCGTAGCTGTGGCTGGTGTATGTGCTCTTTGCACTCTGAAAAACATCCGCACTATGTATGCGCAAATACAAAGTTGAACGCGTACAGAATAAGAAGATTGAGCTAGTCGTTGCTTTTAGAACTGACTCAGAAGAGGCTCGCAGGATGGCACAAGCAACTTGGGGCATCATGAATATGATTAAATCAAGGAGCTGAAAGAAAGAGACATTTATTAAAGAAAAAAAAAGACCGCAAAAGCAAAGCTAAACTCATCAACCTGACCTAAGCTTCAGAATTGGATCTGTTTCTTGGAAACAGTGCATTTAATATGTGAAATGACAATTCTTTGCTGTATGCAATAAAAATATAACGTGTATGCTCTGTGTATTCCCCACGGTATGCTAAATATTTTTGAAAGATCCTTAATTAATATAAAGCTTTTGTGTCGGAAATTTGCATGAACCTTGTTTTTATTTGATAATTTCTGTACTGGTTAGATTAACTGAATGAGAAAGTTTTTAAATGATATTAGCGAACATAATTTTATTTAGCTCTTGAAAATTTTGTAAATGTCCTAAATTTGGGAAAGTTGCTTTGCTGGATAGAAACTGAAGCACAAAGCAGTTAAAACAAACTGTAATTTAACTCTTTTGGAGCTGGTGTCATAAAAAACGGGCACAAACAAAATTGCTCTAAATATCGACACAAGGAACTAATAACTCAAAAGAGGAGTCTGAAGCATTCTCAATACAGTTGTGCCAGCATAGGCAGTAGCTTTTCGCTATCATGAAAATTTCTTGGAGCTCTGCAATGTTGAAGACAAGATGGCAGAATATGAAAAATATTACAACGGGCGCAATTAAATGTTGGAAAACGTTTGACCTATTAACTATTCTCTCGGTAGGTGTCGTAATTTTCGCTAGTGTTTGTAAGATGTTGAAGGGCTTATTTTCAAAGTTAGTCTTCTCTAACATACGCATCATCGCCAGCAATGCACAGTCTTCATGTCTTAAATAGAGAATACCAGGGCACAGTGGTTGTGAGAGCTCTGAATGCATTGCATGGTGATCCAGAGCCATGCTGCTTGTCGCAGCGTCCGATTTCTTGCTATTCTGTTCGAGAAGTCGGCCCTGTTAACTGAAGATGCGTTTCATGTACTCTATGAATGGTGTGTGAGGGAGCTAGATGATAGTAACAGTGAAGCACAGTTTCGGCACCTTGCTCTTCTTTTTTTTGCAGTCATGCGAAAAAAATGTCGACTCAGAAAAGGAGGAATTGACAATCTGTGATGATATTAGATCTTACAGAGAGTCCAATAATATGACGAGGCAATTAAAGTGAAGTCAAAGCTGTATATCACGAATGAAAAATTTTGCTTTTGAACCTTTCGGACACACTATTAGATGGTTGCTGGCATGCAAGCTTTATAAAATTTACAATTGTTAACGAGGTAAAATTTAATAGCGGTATCAAAATGCACCATATTCCACTTCACAACTGCTAAGTCCTGGTGTCCTATATGTAGGACGTGGCGCTATTTTGCTTCCATAGTGATGGGATGATCAGGATACATTATTCTCGTTCTCTTTAGATAGTAGTAGGACATGACCCTGCAAGAAAAAAATTTTCCCCGTTAAAAAATACAGTCCCAAGGTAAAGACTAATATTGTAGGCAACACATATAATCAAAATAATTGCAGTAGTTATTGATGTCTTCATTCATGTATTCTCCTAGTGGTTCACCATGTGTACGCAGGTGTATAAGGTGATGAAGCTAAAGGAGCGCCCATCAGCAATACAAATCCGGTATGCCGGGGCAAAAGGCATGCTTTGCATCAACCCTGAATTGGCCCAACAAGAAGCTGTTGTGCCTACGGCCCAGCATGCAGAAGTTTCCCTGCACCAGCTCAGAGTTCCTTGAAGTGGTCAAGGTCTCAGCACCACGTAAGTCTATCCATGAACTTGCAGCTGGCACTTTAAGGAGAGGCACTACTACACTGTGGGGTTGAAAATTGAGCTGGAGTTCCTGGCATTCTCATTAACATACCTTAAACGTGACTGAGTAGCTAATTTTGCGTTTTCCCCGAATGTGAATGTTGTCATTGTCATTATCCTAACCGTAAACAACGTATTCAGCTGTAGAATGGTATGACAACTGATATGATTGGTTTGTAAGCTGGAGTATTGAATTAATGCTTTAGATGCAAGGAGGATAGCGGTTTTTAGACCCAATGTTACATATTTTAAGCTTGGATGATGAAGGGCCAGAGTAGGAGCTAGTTGGTTGTACATAATTGATATTTGCGACGCACTTTTTGAACACGAAGAATGACGCACGAAAAACCACAAGTAGTACACAACACGAGCGCGAACTAACAACTGTTTATTTGATAGAAACAGGACACATATAAACATGGTGCAAGAAAGAAAAGAAAGAAAGAAAGAAAGAAAGAAAGAAAGAAAGAAAGAAAGAAAGAAAGAAAGAAAGAAAGAAAGAAAGAAAGAAAGAAAGAAAGAAAAAGAAAGCGGTAGCCTGCGCAAAGCACGCGACAGGAGAGCAACCATCTGGCGTCACATCATCATATCTGTGCATGTCTAATATCTAAATTTCCTTGTTAAAATGACACTTCATCATCGGTCAAATGCATCGATGGCGCACTAACACACATATCTTCGCCAATGTTGCGCATCGTGAAGACTTCAATAATCTCTCTTTCCCTCGTGTCTTGAGATCGTGATACCACAGTGGTCCTCCGATACCACCGTTTTTTTTGTTTCTTTTATCACGTATTTCTTGAATTGGCTGCGCCGATTTCGCTGAATTAAATTCCACAGCATTGTACATAAGCCGATGAGTGCAACCAGTGTATTGTTATGGTTCGAGCTTTCCAATGAGAAAAGTTATGAAGCTATGAAGTTTCGTATTTCTTAGTTGATTTACTTAAAAAAGGTATGTTTCTTCTTTCGTCTTTTTCTGAACATTTATATGTTTCCACAGTAACATTTGATGCTCTTTTGATATCTAAACATTCAGGTTTTCAGCCTAACAAAAAGTATCACAAGAACTACACCAAAGCCGAGAAAAGCATCTTGGAAGACTGAAGGTTACGAAAAAGCGAGACAAGGAAAATAGTACTGAACTGTTGGTTGCCACTGGTTGCGGATGTAACATAGAAGGCTGTTGAAGCTAAAGTGCGGAAAATGTAGGATGCGTGAAAATTCATGAGGTTATGCAGTAGAAATGGCAGAGTGTAAAATAACAGATCTTTTTTGCAATGTTTGGTTCCAAAAAGCAGACTTCGTTGATAAAACACAAAATAAATTATAAATAACCTTTATTGTAATAGAATTTATTCCAGGTACAGTCAGAAAAACGAGAACTCCAGGTGTGTTTGAATATTTAAACTTAACCCATTAGCGCCCAGCGTATTTTACAAAGTACACTTCATTTTTCGGGAATAGAGAATACACAATTCAACATTCTAATTTTGCTTATTAGCATTTTTCAAGCCAGATGTTGCAGTAAGATACTCTTAATCCCACGTATTGATTAGGGTTTATTTTTTTCGTGCTGCAAGTAGTTAAACTTCAGAAAACGAGCGCACGTCGAATGCACGTGACGCGTACTACATTTTCTAAATGCCTTTGTGGGTGCTTACCTTAACATTTTGTTGTAGATTGCCTCAGAGATCGAACCAGGTATTTTCTTCGGAAGAATACCGTTTTGACGGTTGTCTGTGGGTCGCGAGGATGTAAACAGATGTCGGTGTGGATATACGAGAGCTCGTTTGCGTTGGCATTGTGGCTCCTGATCCTAACATGAAAACTGATGAGGAGGAGGGGAAGGACGACGGTATATACGAATGGATGTTCTCTGCCAGCGATAAAGAAGATGGAGCCATAAACTTGCAGAATTTTGCTTCTGTGTTGATCCAAGAAACGAGGATGACCATCTGTCACCTCAGCCACTATGCTGAGGGGACAGATTGTCATCCACGCAAAAGACAAACGTAGTGCCACCGCCAAACCTCGCTAGCAGTTACAGCAATGGCATGCGAGGGATTCACCTCCACAATCAAACTGCGTAATACTACAGAATTTTAATCCGTTGGAAAAAGTAGTGGAGGCCCCTATTTCTGAAGATGATTAACATTGCTGCCTCAACGCATAGAGGATCTGCTAACCTACTGCAGGTCTGTAGACCCGCTATGCGTTGACTGCTGCCACTCACCCGCATAATAGCAAGACACTACCTGCGCCTTGTTGCACCCAACAGAACTATTAAGTGGTCGCCAGCGCCCATTGTGCCTGCTATTATCCTCTATCCTTACGGATATTTGCACAAGAAGCTTGAAAGACGGTTGAGGTGTACCGTCTACCATAAAAGAAAGAAATGGTGCTGCGAAAAATGCGGCGTTACTCTTTGCAAGAAGCGTCGGTGCTTCGACAAGTTTTATATGCCAAGATAACTTTGGTATTAGTTTGGCAAGGGCCTAGCGTGCTTGCTCTTCTTGTACCGAGCCAGCTTGCCCATTGCTATGATATGAGCCCAGCGTACTTTCTAAAGTACAGTATCATAACTTCTGAACAAATCAACTATGAAAATTTGCATTTGTTGTTGTCTACTGTAGTTTGATAAATATGCAAACTGAATGAAATCCAAACAGTAGTTCTTGCATGGGCCTTAATAGCTAGGTTAAAAATAATGCTTGGCATTCGTTTGGATGTCACCTTCTGATCGGTTTGCAATCGGACCTAGCGAAAATTACCGAGTGGTGTAAACAGTGGCAAATGGAAATAAATGCTTCCAAAACTAAGGCTGTAGCTTTCACTAGAGTGTCTAACTCCACGCTTACTCATTATTCAATAAGTGACACTACTATTGCACATGCGCATAAAATAAAATACTTGGGCGTTCATCTATCATGTAACATTTCATGGAATGATCACTTCGAAGCAATCTGCAGCAGTGCATGCAAAACCCTTGGATGAATTAGGCGTAACGTTTACTTTGCAAACAACTCTACTAACTTATTGGCCTATAGTGCACTGGTTTGCGCAAAAATGGAATATGCAACATATATTTGGAAGCCGCACCAGTCTTACCTGATCAACAAACTTGAGGCAGTCCAAAATAAAGCAGCCCATTTCATTGCGAAAGATTACTCCCGAACATCTAGCATAACTAATCTAAAAAAATTTACGCATCTCCACGAAGTGAATCATGACGAGTGGGCGAAACACTGGGGATCGTTCTTACAGTAAACCACCGGTGGCATTGCTCACTCGCGCATGTAAATCAGTGACAACACGTGTGTACAGTATATACAATGTGTTTTTGCCGTTGAGCCGCCGCTTCCAGCGCCCTCAACACCGGGGTAGCAACTTGTTGTCGGCGTTGCCGTTTTGCCGCTGCTTTCCGAGCTCTCGCCTGCGCGGTAGCTCGCTGTCTCTGTAAACGTTGAGCCACCGCATGCCGCGCTCTCGCCTCCGGAATACCAGCTTGTTCTCGGCGTTGCCGCTTTGCCTTTCGTGGGCGAGAGCGCTTTCACAATCGTTTTCATCCATGGCAGAAAGAGAATGTGTGGTCTGGAACGCGCTTATTCTTCATCAACATCAGCGTCATCGTCATGGCGTATAGTGGGTACCTTGTATGTACTGTGCCGTGATGGCAGCGTCATCGTTATCGGGTACTTCGCATGTGCTAACGCGCTTATTCTTTATCGTCATCGCCATAGCGTATAGTGGGTACCTTGCATGTGCTGTGCCGGACAACAAACAAAAGACAAGCCTAGGCGCTATGGTGTTTCGCCCCTAAAAATCTCTTCATCTAACCTCCCTCGAAAATAGAAGACTGACAGCACTTCTATCTCATTTCCACAAACCTTAACACACTGGATCATCGTTCGGCGCATGCCACATCAAGCCCGCCCATCAATAAAAAAAGTCAGTTGTTAGTATGCGCTTGTGCTGTTCCTGTCTCTCTTCGTCCACGTTTTTCGCGCACTTTTCTTGAAAATGGAATACCAACTCTCCCAACAGTCCATTCTTCACTCGTTCATGAAGATATTTTTTTGTGGTCATCCGTTTTACTTCAAGCTTTAGGAGTTTCGCTGTTGAAACAAAGAGATCATCAGCTCCGACGCCAAGTCAAGAAATACTGACTATGGAGAAGGTTCAGTTCATCCAATGAGGAATGTATCTTGCTCTCTTTTCGCCACAAGTTGACACAACTAGGATAAACAAGTTGCGTACAAACATGAAGCCACCGTCGCTGCACGGGTTATATTCAAGATTACTCCCAAAAGCAGACAGTGTTTTGTAACTGCAGGAAACTGAAAGGTATGCGCATTATCCTGCAAAATGATTACGCTGACACTTTAAGATGGCGTAAACAACTTTGGAAGAGTGGAGATGCTGAGAGGCTACCAAGAAAGTGTGTGTCATTGATACACAAAAGACTGAACGTTGATAACTGCAGTACTATGTGTGGTTTGATGTATCTTACACGTGCTGTGTCTGGAAGTATCCTAATCAAGCTACAAAAGTTGCATAGATCAAGACACTATCAGAACATGAGTTGCACATGTTTTCGTTCAATGCCAGAAGTGTAGTGAATAAAGCGATTAAAATTGAAGCGCTGCTTTTATCTTGAAGGTCACACTTGGGAATGCGGACAAAAACTTCGCTGCATGATGGTATTAGGGAGGATGAGATCATTCCTCCCGGGTATACGAGATATAGGCGCCACAGTGCGTCACTTGGAGGCGGTGTGGCTGCAATTGCAGAATCACTATTAACATAAGAGCTGGGTTTGAAATCATCCAAACATGAATGTTTATATGTGAGGGTTTGCTTGAATTGTTTTTTCGTGTATAGTGTGTGCTTTGTATTCGGTTCCTTATTCTGAATTTTCTCTTCTTTTTAAGGGGTACGACGAATATCTATAAATAAATTCTAAGAAAATTTAATCATGTCGGGCGATTTCTGATGACCTGCAATTGATTGGGGTATACTTGTGTATGGCCAGTGTGGTAACGGTGATGTGGTGTTAGACCTTATGTTGGCACTAAACCTAGAACAGGTTCTTAATGAGTCACACGCGCAAATGCTGTCGTAAAGTGTTTCTCGGACGTCCCTTTTCGTCAGGAGTAAAAGAGCAGAACGTGATACCTCCGATCACAGATTACTTCCGTCTTGTTGGGATGCTAGCTCTACTAATGCGACGTGTGAAGGCGTGGGCAGTCGTAGTTTCCAGACTTCCCCCACTGGAGCAAATTTCGGACGTCGTTGCGTACTTTTTCATAATGAGCATTGCTTTCCAGCTCATCGCTTCATTTATCTTGTTCCAGAACGTCGTGCCACTCTTCAATATGATCTATAAAACTCAGCTATGAGGGCTTCCCTTTGCAGCTTTCAGCAGTGTGTGTTATGAGCAGGTTTGTATAACGAGTTTTTTTTTTTCATGTTATAATAGTGCATGCTTTGCTAACGATATTCTACCTGTTGAAGGGGCGGCGACTGGAGTAGTACTGGCCGGAGATCTAAGAAGAGATTTCAATCTGTTTTCGGGGTTCATTCCACTTTGGCAATAAATGCGCGAATAAGCTTCTCGGCGCTTACTATGAATGTGGTTCGAGTTAAGGGGACATCACCCGGTAAGGAATTCGTAACTGTCTTTTTTCAAGCCACATATATCGTCCAGCGAATGTATACCTTGATATATGGACCCCATACCTTGCTCAATAGACCTATGCTATTCCTGCACATCCCGATGCTGTTGCGGCAGTATCATGTACCTTTCGCACCATATAGCTGAACACGACGAAAGCTCAGACCTGGACAATGGGGCACGCATAGGAGGCTGTGCATATCTAAGCCGCGTCACATGAGCACTGGGAGAAAGAACGTGCCTTTATAGTGATTCTTTGTAACGAGACTCCAGGCAGACCTTTCGTTTAGTGTACTGCGGGAACTTTCAAGAACGTTGCCCTGCTTTGGAGCTCTGTGATCGCTCTTCCGACGATATGTTATAGATATAAATTTATTATATTAGTTTATTATGTTACATTTATCACTGCGATTACAAAATAACATTCCGGATATAAAATAATAGCTAATGTAAATAATACAGCAAGGTATAGTGAGATGTTAACTATATAAGCACCTAGTCTACCCCATGTGCTAGAAGCAAAAAAAGTTCAGTACTTATTCGTCACAAAACTTCTCCAAATAGCTTACCCCACATGAAAAAGGCGTTTTTTCGAGATCCAATATGTGGAACATATAGTAGGTATGCACAACGTATCTGGAACAATTTCAAGAAGTGTGCAAAGTCCAAACCCGGCCCGACCCGAGCCCGCCACCTCAAACCCGGGCCCGGCCGTAAGCCCGGAGCGTCTGGCCCGAGCCCGGCCCGGGCCCACCGTGAAAAGTACTTTACCCGGCCCGGCCCGGCCCGTGGGCCGGGCCGGGACCGGGTTTTCGGGTAGGCCCGAGCCCGTGCAGTGCTCTAGTCAGTACTACTCATAATTGCATTGAGTCGGTGCACAGAGGTCCTTGATTTCTTAAAAAGACCCCAGCAAATAGGGAATTGTATTTACAAGGTCATGGAAGTCATTGAATTTATTTTCTGCCTTGAAAACCTCTCAATTTCGAGGTTTTTCAAGGGTCCCTGTTTTGTGACCAACTTGCTCATGATAGCGGAGCACGTTTTTGGTAAAATTGGCCACAATAGTTTTATAGACCAACACGAAGTTGTGCCTGCATGGGAACAAGCTGTGCATGCATGAGAATCGGTGCTTGCGTGAGGAGGCCTGTGCAGTACATTCCTTTCTTCAGCGTATATTTCCGTTAAGCCTTATGTGGTGTGAACACCTGATGCACTAAACAAAAAGGCATTGTAGTAAAAGCGCTGTATAGCCTGTGCCCGCTACATGCGGCGACAGATAAAGACGGTCGCTTATGTCAAGGATTACGCTTGTGGCAGCGATAGTGGTAATATTTGTTACCTTAGCCCTACACTTGAAGATAACACAAATAGTCGCGTTGAAAACGTGTAAACGAGCTTTGAGGATTCTGTCAATAATCTATTTAGCATTTTATTCCAACTAGAGATGTGCGCACAAGACTTAAAAATCCATGGGCTACTAGACAGGTTATGTACTTGAAACGTAAACAAAGCGCTTGCGAAAACACCCACATATGCATCACCTCAAGAATGGAATGATTTAGGAAAGCTTTTGAGCGAGAAAACTTACAGCAGCTCAAGCGTATTATCATAATAATGTGGCTCTACCTGAATTCATTAAAAGTGATCGTCATACGTTGTGAAGAAATCTTGGTAAACCTACAGATATGGTAAAATAAGTCATGTTAGATTGCTAGAGGGTAATGAAGTCACGAATAATTGCTGATATAACAATTTCTTTTACGGTGTCTTTACTATTGATTCCACGCGTGGAGAATCCAAGTGTACCATAGACAATGCTAATGTGACAATGATTACTTCCTAATGGTGTTTTGTCCTTGCTACTACTACTGAGCGATAAAATGACCCTGGCCCCGACGGGCTGCCGAATGCCTTTTTAAAGGTACCTTGCAACACTTTTTGAGCATAGTCGGGATATGCTGCCCATTGGTAGTCGAGGTTCCTGAGAACACGTGAGCAAAACATAATAGCGCATCACGTGGCCTGGAATTTACAATTCATATAATCGGCTAGAAATCACTTCCTCTTCTGTCTTTAAATGATGCTATAAACCTAAATGGCGGTGCCATAAAACCAAAGTCTATGGTCTTTGCTGATTTGAGCGTAGTGAGCTGTATAGTTAGCGCGCCCGCTGGGCGATGCCGCTATGTGCCTGCGCGCGTGCTCGCGCTAACTCGGAGTATAAGCCACGCGTTCGAAGAAAAAAGGACAGTGCTCACGGTCATGACGCGCACTAACGAACAGACGTAGCTTCTTTCCCCATTTCCATCCGCCCTCTGCGTTGCTTTCAGCGCGCTCGCTCGTACGAATTGGGATTAAAACCGCTTAAATTGTGCGGCAAATTCCTGCAAGTGCGCTCGTACTCGACGGATTGTAAAAAGTCTTGCGCCAGTCGATTATTGAGGCAAAAAACTGCTTTAATGAGCCATTCGATGAGTTCTTGGAAAGGTGTTGCAGGGCTTCTTTAAGGCGTCTTGCTGGACAGCTGTGACTGTTTCTGGCGAAAATATTTTTTTCAAGTCTAAGTTCCGGGGAGTGCCAGGTGATTTGGATAAAGCAAGTGTTGTCCCAGCTATCAAAGAAAGGAGATAAGCCACCATAGTTTCAAATTACAGGCCTGTGTCTATTTCTTCATCTTGTGAAATGCTGGAGCAGAGGGTTACAAGAGAAATTAGAACATATGTTAGAGAGAACACCAGTTTGTCACCTCATCAGGATGGTTTCCTGAAAAGTATGTCTGCAGTTACGGAATTAATAACAGCTGTACATGTAATATCTATGGTGGTAAATAAAGGTGCTCAAGTTAAGTTATTTCTTTTCAAAAGATGTCACGTTTTTCAGAAACTTTTCTAGGAACTTGAACTAATTGGTCTTCTGGATTACCTTAATAATAAGGATTGCATCATACTTGAGAAACAGATAACCAGAGATACTGATAGAAGTTATTCTTGAGTGCTTCCTGTTATCTGTGTTGTATCGCAGTGCAGTGTATCGTGGCCGGAGGATATTTCATCATGAGTGTTGGTAAAGTTGTTCGCAGGTATTATTTTAAAGTAACTCCGAGTGATCATGATTTGGTCCGGCATTGTACTGATAACATAAGGTGTTGGTGTCATTTTTCGGATATGCAGTGGAATGTGCAGAAGACAGTTTTACTAAGAGTCACTAGAAGAAATGCCTCCAGTGTATTTGAGTACAATTCCAGCAGTATTCCCATTCAACGTGTTGATAGTTATAAGTACCATAAGTACCTTGGAGTCACTTTTGCTGACAAATTAACCTGGATTAAGCATGCTTCCGAAATATACTCGAAGGCATTTAAGAACTAAGGCTTTGTACGAGGAATGCTATGTCATGCTTCTCCTCAAGTGTGCCTGTTCGCTGTGAACACACTTACCATAAAAATTAGAATACGCTTAGCGAATTTGGGACCAACATACGTGAAAATACATTAATCATTTCAATCTATTCAATGTAAGGCCACTAGATATATTTTTAATTAATGTAAGAGGACAGACCACCCAACCTGCACTCATGAAAAAAAAACAAAAATTTTCTTTTGCATTCTAGAAGTAAATGTCATCGCATAAAAATTCTTTGCGACATGGCTGGTACTATGACGATAACTGACCTAGCGTATACCATTGTCCTCTTATTAGACATACTGTAGAGCTCATTTTCTACATCCAACTTTTGTAAAACCTAAAACATTTCTGTAATACGTTCTGGCCGGCTCGTTGGTTCATTGCGACAAACTTTTGTAAACTGCGCGAGAAGACGAGGACACAAGTAAGAAAACGTTCAGATTATCCAGCAATGATATTATTCTGCAATGATATTAATTTTGTTGGCACATGCGAGATTGAAAAGATTGGTCACGTGTACAGGTTCCTGCTTGAAATATCTGTTCCTTGCTTTCAAGAAAATAAAAAGTTGGCACTGCGCTGGTGGTGTTCTGAGTGTTTTCTTACTTGTGTCCTCGTCTTCTCGCGCAGTTTACGAAAGCTAAAACATTTCTAAACAGTTTTTTTCCCCAGAACTACAGCGAACTGGAATAGAGTACCACATTCTGTAATAATGTCGCGAAATTTTGTTCAGTCTCCGGAAGAGCATATTTTCTGTTTGGTATGAGGTTTCTGTCCTGCTAATGTTGTTTGAGCTTGCCTAGCAAAAGTATGTTAACTATTCTTATGCCATTCTTGTTTTTCTAATATAATATATATAATATATAATTTATAATGTATAGTATAATAGCACGTTTGTATCGAATAGTTCTCGTTTGCATTATTGCACTTACCAAGCTATCCTCGTCTGCATTTAGTTGCACTGCCTCTCCTGCTAGGGCTAAGCTGGCCCGCGGTATATTCGTACGAAAAATAAGAACAAATATCCCAGGCAAAACTATGTTATTAAAGACGATAGTCTTTCTTGGGATACTTCATCGCAGAAATTTTGATCTGTCTGTCTGTCCCTCGATTCAGCCACCCGGCCAAAGTTTAACCACTTTCTGAACGGCCATTCATCTTGTACAAGCGGCTGCGTTCATACTTGTGAACATTGTCGATCAAAAAGCAAATGTTACGCATTACTGAGGCGCAACATCAATACGTTAGTATTAGATGCTGTGTTTCTTTATTAGAAAATACACAGATACGTAATTTTAAAGACCCTAGTGTTTCTTAGACTGCGCTGAAAATGCGACGCTATGCACGAAAGAGCCTGACAGGGGCTCTGGGTTCTGCCCAAGCTCGTGTTTCCCGATGCTACTGCCAGATGGCGTCCATATCTCACGCAGCGCCTCCTTTATATTATCAATGCCAGCCAGATGCGGCCGATTCAACGTAGAGGAGGCGCTGTCTGAGGCAAGGCAAAACATGATAGCACGGCCGGCAGAAGACTATCGTCCTTCGACGACATTTGCAGCGAAGTACGCAGATACGCGGCCAATTTTTTTTTTTGTGGGGATGTTGCCGGACAAAACACTCCCAATGAAAGGCAACGCATGCGCTGGCGGGAAACACAGTAAAGTGCGTGTCACAGCATCTCTGTGCTCTATAATACTAATGGCAGTAACCGGCGTGTGCCCTTCGTGGTCGGCAAATCGGAGAAGCTGCGTTGCTTTCGGGGTTATGCGCCCGTAAGCTGCAGGCATAATGCTAAAGCGGGGCTGCCGCGCGATTTATTCGCAGAGCTGCTGGGCGAGTTTGATCGTGAAATGCAGAGGCAAGGCAAGCACATGCTGCCCGTCATCGACAACTGCTCTACGCACCACGTGCAGTCTTCTCTCGTGGCAATGGTTCTGCTTTTTCTGCAGCATATCACTACTTCAAAAGTACAGCCGTTTGATTTAGGAATAATGCGTGCGTTTAAGGCGTCGTGTAGGTGCCGCATTATGGCGCGCTTGCTCACTGCTTGCACGATTGGCTGGGATGAATTTCTTTCTGCCGCTGAAGATGTCGAAGTGGCGGAACCAGGCGCGGATGAGGGCATCAATGATGATGTTCGGGGCAAGAGCGATGCAGAGAAATCGGCCGACAACGAAACATCGGAACCATCGCCCATAAGTGCTGCTGTAGCAGTGGGATACATTGAGGAACTCCGGCAACTTGTGTATGCCCAGAGACTCGGTGAAGAGCATGCCGCTGCTTTAACTAGACTACAGACCACCATTATCAGATCGGCACTGCAGAAACGGAGAAGCTCATCACATAATTTCTTGTGAATAAATAAATGTTGAATTTTCTCTAGGAACATTTCTTTTTAAGCTGTGGTCTATTTATTAGGTACTTTATCATATAACGAATGCTTCCAAGCCTCCTTTTTTATACTAGCAGAAAAGAAGTGGAACTGCCTTACGCCATTTATGTCATCATTAACTCATCTGCCATCATTAACTCATGTTTTCTGAAGCTATTAAAAAACACCCATGTGTAGTTTTATTAAACACCACCCCTCATGCAATACCCCTGAAGGCGGACCTTAAGGAAATAAAAGGAAGTGAAGTGAATGGATGCCACGCACGTGACACTCAGGTTCGTTATAACCAGGTTCGACGGTACTTACAATGTTTCTTGAGCGATGATATACTAGCTTCCTTATTGCACTTTCACAAAGGCTGTACTGGAGGTTATGTAGTTTCCAAGCTATGGCAATGTTCTAACGAAGTGCAGAAGTTATTGTGAAGAAAACCATCAAAGTGGAATAGTGGCCATTGCAAAATGACTTTAACACTTCAAGAAGACAAGGATTAAAACTCGATCTAACGAACTGATTGGGACGCTTGAATTATTTAATTAAATCGGTCTTCGAAATCTAATATTCTACGTTGCGACAACCAAAAGCTAGCAGGTCATTGCTCTTGCCACCAATATACTACTGCGCATGTAAACAGTCCGCGAGGAATCCCGAGAGTGGCCCTTACATGGAGTCTCCCATGTCGCCCGGAGATAGGGTCACCTTAACGGGCGATGCAGGCCAGAAGAGCGGTTACGTGAAGCAATGACGGGCAAACGATATGCGCAGATGCGGAGTAAAAATGAAGATATATTAGTGAAGAGAATGAAGCTGGCCAAGCCAGAAAGTTGCAAGGAGACGATTAGTGTCGTGAAACACGAAACACCGCCACCCGTAGCGCCATCCTGTACGTAAGAACGCTACCCACTGACCAGTCCATTGCTCCATGCATAGACGCGGCGTGCGGCGCCGCGCGGAGTTCGTTAAAGGGGCCCTGCAACACTTTTCTAAGTAGCCATGGAATGGATTCACTAAAGGAGCTTATTGCCTCAAGAATGCACTGCCGCAAAATTTTTTAGAATCCGTCCAGTACAAGCGGAGTTACAAAGATTTGTCGCACACTGCAATTGCATTCTCTCTCCTCTCGTCCCGACGAAAGCGCTGGAAGCTAAGCAGGGAGGGATGGCACGGGGGAAGAAAATACGTTACCCGCGCGCCTCGTGACCTCGAGCACTTTTTCTCTTTTTTTTCTTCGAATATGCCGCTTTGCAGTGCGATCGCGCGCGCACGCGTGGACAAGTCGCGGCCTCCCGCGGTGGCTTCAGTAACGACCGAGCGCGCCATGCTCAAATCGGCCAATGGCTGTTACAATGGCGGTGACGAGTGATTTTTGAGCTTGCAACGTCATTTGTCGAGAGAAGAGAAATCAATTTTTAGCTGACTTTGAGAATTTACTGTGAATTCCAGGCCGCGTGCTGCGCTATAATATTTGGCTCGCGTGTTCTCGGGAGCCTCGACTACCGATCGGCATCGTTTTCTGACCATGCTCAAAAAGTGTTGCAGGGCCCCTTTAACCCGGATTGATGGTAACACTGAGCCTTATGGCTTTTGATGGGTAATTGTAATGTCTTCGTTAGATTTGTAAAACTTCGGGAACTTAGGAAAAATTGGGTTTCGTTAGATCGAGTTACAACTGTACTTTAACAATAAGGAGAAGAATCATTGAAAACAAGCATTACACGAGTCTAAAATAATAATAAAGAACCCGTGACGAACTGCCCGCTGATCTGACAAGGCTCTCCTCCGAACCGGGATAGTGTACTTTGATCATTCGATTGTCATAACCAGTAAAAACGGGATGTTTATGGGTGTCACGGCAAAGGCAAATCTCACTTTGCGCGTGGTATGTTCTAAGTAAAGAGTGGATATTTAGATTGGGAAGTGCGGTTCTTCTTATCCCCGATGCAAATTGGTCAGTTACCATATGTGAGCGCATAGGAGGTAGCGAGTTGCGATTTGTATAGATGTTTAGAATGATAGAAAGTAAACGTACGAATACTTTGCCTGGTGCATTCACTTGAATGGTGTTGCCAATGTAGACGGAGGTCGCGCTAATGATGATCGTGTTAACAACCTCGTTGCTCATGCTATTTGTCAGATATATGATACGAAGCACCTACAATCACTCTTTCGATCCCCTGTCCCCCCCTCCCCAGTTTAGAGTAGCAGGCCAGAGCAAACCGCAGCTCAGGCCGACCTCTCTGCCTTGCTGTAAATAAATTCTCTCTCTACAATCACTGCGTTGGCACAGCCACTGGTTAGAAAGGAGTGTGCCTTTCTATACAGCAGTAATGGCCTAGAAATACAACACAAAGCAAGCGCCTTCCACACGCGCAGAGCAACAGCAGAGGCTCCATCGAAGCGTCTCTTTGCGCGTTTCAATGAGTATTCCGTTCTCAGCATCACTGCAGACACATGTGCTCATGCCAACTATATATTCTGGGTGTTTTGTTAAACGCATATCCCTCATCTGTGTATTATTAGTATCATCATCATACGTTTCGCAACGCATCCTCATCCTTGCCCTGCCTCATCATCATCATCGTGCCTATATGTAGTCGTTACCAACTGCCAACTAATTTTAAATGCGAAGCATTTCTTTGCCTATTGTAAGCACTTTTGCTTTTCTATCTACGTATCTATCTATCTAGCCGCCTGCGTTTGGGTGCTCTCGTGATCGCCTCCTTAACTTGGGGTAGACCAAAATTTGTATTTGAGGGTAAAGGCTGGTTCACACCGGCGACTAGCACCGGTCGCGCGACCAAGTTAGTCGCTTTGCGACTGGTCGCAAACAGTCGCAAACAGTCGCTTCGGTCGCAACGCGACTGCTTTTGCTCAGTCACTCGCTGCGCTACTTTTCAGTCGCGCGACTGCAGTCGCAGGACGGCTGGAAGAATCAGCAAAGCCCAGAAGTGACGTCAGCATTAGTTTACAACTGGGCTCGTCGCATGTTCTTTTTATTGCGCTCCCTTGGCTCTCGCTGATAACGAGATCCGGACGTGACTCTCTGGGTTTGCGACTTCCGGTCGCTCGCATGCAGCCTCTGCCGGTGTGAACATCGGTCGCTTTCAGTCGCTTTTTTGGTTGCCAGTCGCAAATGGTCGCGCGACCGGTGCTAGTCGCCGGTGTGAACCAGCCTTAAGAGGTAGTGACGAATATGTCTGGCTGGTCATGATTTGAATAACGTGGAAATCCTGTCACCTACATCGTCAAACCCTTTCCTGCAGACACGTGTGGCACATACCCGTATACCACAGGCCGTGGTATGCGGGTATGCTCCATAGGTGTTTGACAACTTATACCTACCCAGGAACGGCGAGGACAGACATTAGTAATTTAAGTGCGAGAGCGTCAAGAAAAAGTGGCATCGGCAGCGTTGACCCGACGAATGCAAATAATAAATATCAGGGTCCCAGCAGGAATCGAACCCAAGCAATCTGCGTGGCAATCAAGTATTCTAGCGCAGAGCCACGCCAGGTATCGGAATTGCTTTTTAAAATTCCTTAATGTTAGTGAAACGTCAATTGTGCTTGCAGTGCTGGCTATCTAATTTTATAAACATTACATATCTACTCTTATGATACAACCGTGACGCCGGGTTAACGTCAGTTGTAGTTAAGCACCATCAACTGAAGTTGATTTATGTAGCACTGTCAAGGGCTACCACCCTCGCGAGCACAAGCGCTACATATCAGCTTACCGCTTCTGGTGTTGCTGATTCCCATGTTGCTGTTGGCATCGTTACGCAAGTGTAAACAACTGCTTAAACATATGCGACTGTTCAACATATGTCTGTGCGTGCAACATTTGTACATATCTTTAACGTCATTTGGTAACGTTTCACTCAATAAAAAGATTACAACCCAGTCACCTTGCCTCCGCGTGGTTCGCATAACATCGATTCCCATGGTACTTGGGATCTGCCGAATTTTTCTTTTAGGTGAGGCTGTCTCGAATATTTGAAAAAAAAGCTAGTAGGAGTGTGCGTATAATGTTAGGGATGCTCGCGGAGTCGGTCCCGTACTTATATTTGCACGTAGGTTTTGTAACCCACATTGAACCTCGAAAACTATGCAGCACTTGTTATGGCTCCCAGTTTTCGTCCATGTGCTGTGTCTGTGCACAGTGCAGTTGATGGTGGTGCAGCAGCGCCATTTGCGCCATTTTGCTACAATCTCATCTCTCTGCGATTTGCCGCGCCCATTGCAGTGCAGCTTGGGCGAACCTCGCCAATGTTCACTATTCTACATGCTTACCCGGTAGTGGAGTGTTTTGGCCCAAAATATTGCTGTTCTGGCACCAAAGATATCAACAGCTTTTTCATCTTGCCGTGCACACTTTCATCTCTTCCTCTTTGCACCAATACGCTTTTTCTTACTATATTCGGCCTAACCGAAGCATTGGCGCCGCCGTATGTGTGTTAAACTCCGTTGTTTGCAGTTTGGTATTTTGTCTGGTAGCTGGTCTCTCGTAATGAAGAGGTAATACGTAGACACGTGTAATTGCTTTTTTTCTTCTAGGACTCTATCCCTCTTACCACGGTAACGTATAAATATACCGATAAAAGTGAGTAACGGATAAAATAAGAGTTACATCGTTCGTATTTTTGATGTTTTCATTATTTCGTCTCGTTCTATCGGTTACATTGCCAAAATAAAATGCGAATGGGTGCGTTTATCGGTTACCTCGGCTGTTTATCCGTTACCCCGGCATGTAACTTATATATTGTAACCCATGTGTAACGCATACCCATTTTTGGTAACTCATAACCGAGATTCCAAGGAGACCTAACTAATGGAGTGGAAGTTCGCAACTTACACATGAGTAAAGTGCAGGATAAGTTGCCTTCGTGCCCGCATGGTTAGTCGGCCTAATAAGAACGTGCACATTACTGAGTTAGAAATTATGCCTCAAGGCGACTCACTCAATGAATAAGCAGGATGCCATACCGGAACTAGCCCGCAGGCAAATGTTGTGCGACAATAACGACGAATATTGCAGGACTTGCAATAACCGACTTCTCGAGTATCACAAAATCAGCGTTCTTGTCACACATGTGCCCTTGTATATCTGTATGAGAAGGCGAAAGCCATCTTTTTCTTTTCAGTCAATGTATACATTCTCCCCCGTCCACCTGCGAAAGTTTTATGCACCTAATGTGGTTTTGGACTGCCTCCAGGACGGCATACATTGCAAGCTTTCTGCACCTTCCTGGTTCTGCACCGCCTCCATGATCGGCTCACTTTTTACTAAGCGATGATGTCATGACGTCATCACGTACCGTCATGTTGTGTGACGTGGTGGGGACGTTATAGTGACGCAAGGGATGCTCATCAGCGTCCCTACCGAATGTGGTCTGCATCTCACAAGAACGCTTCGAAGGGAACGTGTGCCTCACAGCCCTAACAACCCAACACTATTCACTTCGACCGCATCGCAGTTTTCATTGACGTCACTTTATGAGCCATCTTGGAGTACAACCTGGTTGAGATGCCGTGTAAAACGCGTGGAGTGAGAAACCGTGACATTACATTAGTGCCATAGCCCTCTAGCGTTCACTTGTGTTTCCCCTTGACGCAGCTGGCTAACAGAAGAAAGCGGGAGAGCACAAAATAACACAGGGGCAGAACGACTCTGCGTCGTCCCCTACACTGACACTCTCTAATGAGATAAAAAGTCACGGTGGAGGCCATCTAGAGGTACATAGCGCAGAGAACCTATCTGTGACGCCACGTGAAAACTGTGTATAGGATTTCCACACGCCGCGCCTCACCCCCAAGCAGGCCCGGAACCGGTTGTTCAGCCCACTCAAATTGAGTAACTGTATATACAGTACCTCTACACTCAAAATGCTTCTATTACACTCAAGCGGGTCCGAGCGTAAGCGACACTCGGATAAAAATATCTATTATTGGAACAAACTCGGTTACAGCGCGAGTAAGCGTCTGAACAAACTGGAATGACATAAAATGGACAGAAAAAAACATCTGCAATACGCCAATCGTTGCTATATTGTATATTGACGCTGGTGGCCCAACGCGCCAATTGTCGCCAGCGCAGTCTTGGTACACCGAAAAGCCACATACTGCCGCTCCATTGCCGAGGAGACTGGTGGATTGATGAAATAGACAGAGGTCTGAAGCAACAATGATCCCTTTCGCCACGCTTCAATAAAAATTATAGTTATCGATGCAGCAAAACTGCTGCTAAGAGCGAACTCTGGTCACAAACTTTTGTTTTATTTTACTCACAATTAACGTGGTCTTGTTTAAGTGCGAGTAGCCGGATCTGAAAGTTTGAATCATGCTTAGGGGCAGAAGCATCGGCCATGTTTCTATGGTATCTCTACATGTATTCTTGTGCAGCGCTGTGTGTCGGGAAGGGGTTACGTAGATTATGTGATGGCGTCGTGGTCAGTGCATTGCGTGGTGCATTGTGTAGGCCGTGTGTGTTACCTCGCGTCACCGGCTTCGCGCCAAATTTATACCATTATTCGCGTTGGGCGCGCTTCCGAACATGTCAGCGTTGAACGTGGACTTGTTTGGAATAGCTCGCGACCGCTGCGAAGAAGTGGGTTGTGACTGTGAACGCTACACTGTGCTCGCTTCAGCTAACGTACGGTGTGACTACTGTGATCATTGCCCCGGATCGCATGGAAGATTAGACAAACTTGGTAAGTGCTTCTTTTTCATTCTTCTGCTTTCTCTGTTTTCGGTATAGATAAACTTTTTTGTGCGAAAGTGTTCTCAACCGCCCGTGTCGAGATTTAGCGGCTGCCAGGAAAGAAAAGGAAGCTTCAGCTGGGCCCAATGGGGGAATTCGTCGCGAACGATGCCTGGCCAGGCTTTCGCCGGCTCTTTGGCGCCTTATGCGTTTGCTTTGGCCACTCCGGCTTTCTGTACGTCGTCAGCTTCGGCAGTGCCCTTGTCATGACGTTTGTTTACCTTATAATCGCGTTTGCCATTGTTTGCAGGTATTCTCAATGCGTACTGTTTTTCGAGCTTTCATGACGGCCAACAGTGTAATAGTGTCAGCAACACGTGCTCCTCTGCAAGCACTTAGGGAAGCCTACGGTGCACTGTTTGTCTATGACGAGTGACTGTGACAGGGATAACACGGCGAAACTCGGCGAGTCACTGCTGTTCACGGTCTTGATATTGCAGCCCTTTTGCGGGATTGTACCACTCTGTAACGATGAGAAGGGTCGTAGAATTAGGCAGCTGCCATGAGTTTCGGATTTGAGGCGACCACTTAACATGATGCACAATGACTCGCCGTTGCACTAGGAGACAGCGGTGAACTGCTAGTGCCAGTATGCGATTTACGAACCATCGCCGCCAGTCTTTGCCCGGCTGTGCCGCTCTGCATCGGAGGATGCTTCGGCGTCGATTGCGTCGGTTAGATGGTACGTTTTTCCTGGCTCATCGGTGTCCTCCCATCCATCCCCTGGATGCGTACCGCGTTCACTGTGGCGTGGGGTGGCTCCGCTCTTATGCCGCTGCACGCATTTGTGTAAATGGCGTAGTTGCGTGCATAGCACAGGCTCGCCAGTCACTTTGACGTGCAGAGAGAAGCTCATAGTTCACGTAGTATCGACACTTGCGCACTGAACCTACAGCTGGGCAACCGACACATGTTATACCACATGTATGTCATATCATTAACGTTATGTCATACCATTTATATATATCCCATCTAATCAGTTAGCTGCATTGTTCTCTTTAGCATGACATGGAGACGGGCAAATGGCGCAAATGTTTATTTGGAGTGAAGTTTTTGCAATTTTTTAGTTGTGTAGTACGGCCACGCGTCGTTTTCCCGAAAACGAAATACTTCGCTTTTTCATTATCGCCATTCCACTGACTGGCCACCTATAATTAAAAAGTTTTTTCTTTCTCTCACATTCCAATTTATTATGCTTTTGGAAAGGAATAACTTTAGTTGCTAATGGTCGATAAATTAAGGGCCAAAAAATGCATGTCACGATGGACGCCCGACCGCAATTCTTTGTATGCTTACAAAGCACGATTCTTAAACACCTTGTCGTCGAAGTGATCGTTGTGATAAATACGGGTGTAATGTCTGTCTGCATTCCAATCACACTCCTGCATTTAATTTCTATCGCCTGGTGTATAAATGTCATTTTGTGCGAAGAATTGGACATTAATCTGAGTTTTTCACAGGGTCTATGGGAACACCTGCGGCTGGAAATGCTGTCTCTAATGAGCTGGAGAACTCCGGCCAGTGCCGTTGGAAGTATAAAGCGCTTGGCGACGCGCTGCTGAAGATTTATCCAAGCCTCACATTGGACGAGCCAAAGCCTCAAAGCCGTATGCAGGCAATGAGGAGCCAGGTTTATGTAAGTCACTATTAATACCTATAGCAGCCAATGAGGATGTTGACATGTTACTAAATTCAGGCGCCACGTATTTAATTATGTCTTGAAGTTCAGCTTTCTCCTATCTAACCAAGAGACGGCACATTTTGATATCGTATGTTTACCCAAAATACGATGCGTCTGAGGTTTTACAGATGTTGAATGTTGTCTGTTGTAGAGCGCATTCATGACTAGGCTGTGCACTGCACGGAAAGTTCGGAAGTACCGGGCACGAAGAAATGAAGCTTCATGTGTCACACCGGCACCCCAACCAATGATCACAAAAGAGAATGCCCCTTGGAACTCCAGATCGGTTCTTTAACGCTCCCTTAATTCGCTATTGGAAACAATAGTATGCAATTTTACCTCGTTAAATCCTAGCCTGAAAGGTGCAATTCACATTAAACTCTTTTCAGGCCCTAAGTTCTTCGACTATGGCTGGTGTTTCACTTGATATGGAGAGAGTAAGGACGCTACTCACCGTGACATTTCCTGACCACCGCAGAGGACACGTGGACCCTCTCCCGCCTTACTTCTTGGTGGAGGGAAATAGTAAGCAAAAGTTATTAATGTTTCTTAGCCAATAATAAGTGATAGTTATTGTCTTCGAAGAGAACAACGCCTTGCGATAGGTAGCAGTGTGCTGGAAGTGGTAAAGGGTTACGTCTACTTAGGGCAGATGGTGGCCTCATATTTCAGCCATCAAACTGGAATAATTAGAAGAATAAAATTGGGGCGAAGTGCATATGGCAGGAATTCTTAGTTGACAAAAGATAACTTAGCACTATTCAACAAGAGGGCATATAACAACAGCATCTTACTGGTGCCTACCTATTCGGTACAACCCTGGAGGCTTATGAAAAAGGTTCAGCTTGAATTGAGAATGGCGCTTCGAGCCACGGAGAAAGGATTAGCAAAGGTTGCACTGGAGGTACAATGTTAGACAGTGGAGCTGATGGGAACCAACGCAGTCCTGGCCTGTTGTCTTGCTAAGTTTTGCAGGTTTTCTTTCTCTTTTTCTTTTTCTCTCTGCTTTCTGTTTTTCCTGCATGTCTCTTTTTGTTTGTCTCTTTCCTTCTTTCATTATTCTTTCTCTTTCTAGGTCTCTCTTTTCTACCTCACTGTGTATTTCGCGCTTCCGCTCTCTCTCTCTTTCTATCCTTTCTCTTTCTGCCTTTCGTTTCTTTCTCTCTTTCTTTTTATGCTATGCTTTGCTCTCTCTTCCCTCTTCCTTATGCTCCTCACCCTCACATGTCATCCTCACCACTTTCCATTCATGTCCCCTTGCTATAGTATATATATAAGGCTACGCTATGCTCTGCTAGCGTGCCTGGATAGTCGAATGTTTGTGACGCTCGCCTTCTGATCATGCGTACCCGGGTTTCGAAAAGAAACTTTCTCCCATTAGGATTGCTCTCTTTCTCTCTCCTTATTTCTCGCTGTCTATCTTCTTCTTTCTCTCTCCCTGTACGTTTTGCCTCGCTCATCAGAATTATTGCATCCCGCCCCGGAGAAATCGGCGCGTGTTCTGGGAGCAAAGCAGATCACGAAGAGAGCGCATGTCTGTTTGGTGGCGGCGCGAGAGTTTATACAAGCGGCGTGCGTTTGGACGTGTTTTGCGAATGACGTAATCGCTCCACAAGGTTTTTCCCGTCCACAGATTTCACCTTACGCACGGCTTAAAGTGTTCCACTGTTGAAAATTATGGCTGTAACCGTAAGGGACAAGAGCAGAGTGGAGTGAGCCAGGCAACAAATGCCGCTTAAGGACATCTTAGTAGAAATCTGGAAAAAATGCGCATTGGCAAAACATGTAGCAAGAAGGCAAAATAACTGCTGGTCATTAAGAGTAACCGACTCATTTCAATAGAAGGCATGAGCACGAATAGGAGGCAGAAAGTTATGTGGGTAGATGAGATTAAGAAGTTTGTGGTGTTAACGTGTCAGCAGAAAGCATACGACCAGGTTAGTTAGAGAAACATGGGAGAGTGGGCATAGTCGGGCTTATGATGATGATGACGACTAATATATTTAAAGGTTGTCTGAAGACAGCATGGGTGGGTGAAGAACAGCAGGATGCCGCGTCTCAGCTAAGAAGGGAGAATTTTGGACGGAGAGTTGCTTTAAGCTCTAGTTGCTTAGCTGAGGCGCTCCCTTAAAAGCTACGCTCTGTTGTTACTTATGCCATTTGACGCCACAAAAGGTACTTATGGGTATTTCCTCATAAAATTTGTTGCTGGTCGAAGTCGGCAGCCTATTTAATGCTAAAGAGGAAAGCAGTGTGACTTTCATTAGAACTTCGCAAGTGTGTTAGACTTGTCGAATCGGTTAAGGTTAATTTTTAAAACTGAGCCATAAGGAAGCACAGCACAAAGTTAGTAGGTATGCAAATGTCATAAACATACATAATGATTTTTAGTTCTATTGGCAAAAGACGAAATGCCGTAGGAGCAAAAGCGCGATGAAGAATGTGAGCATAAAAGAAACAGAATGCATATTTGGTTAACAGTTTAGGATTCTTTATCAGGAATTTTAGTTAATAAATGCGCAAAATGTCATCTTGAAATTTTCGAAGCAAATCTGCAAAATATGTTCATTAAAAATGAGCTACTATAATAAATGTCAGCTTTAATGGCGACCAATGCCGAATAGTTTTCAGCGAATCAGCTGATAAACTTAACGAACATTAGTGTTCACATCTATACAGCTGATTTTTATGACGCCTAACATTAATTTAAGCCCTGTTTTCATAGGAGTGATGGTTATCAATGTCCTAAATTTCTTTGTTGCAGTTGTGAATCGAGGTGAAACTTCGGTTCAATGCTAAGATGGCAAGACTGGAGAGCAAACTCAATGATGTGGTAGAGGTTTTCTCAGAAAAGGAAGAACGGGTCTGCACACTGGTGGATGTTATGAAGCACATACAAGGCAACGTTGGGCACAGTCTGATAAATGAGGTACGTGGACACCCTCTTCAACACTAATATTTTGCGGCTTTGAGCCCTCTTGTAGATACGCGAAAAGGATTCCTTGTGCCTCTGAAAAACCTGTTTAAAATTTTTGTATCTTACATCACAACACTGCCACTTGTGGTATGTTGTAACACTGAATATCTGGTTTGCTGTGCCAGCATTAATAGCTCGCTGTTCTCATTTTGCTCTTATTGGCACATGTCTTCATTTTATTCTGTGGGCAAGTGCATGCATACCATACTCTGCACCACCAACAAAACTTTGGCTAGTAGTTTATGTAGTCTGTAATTTCTTTTCGTAGATGGAATTGCCTGGTGATGAACTTCAAATGTCAGCGCTCACATTTACTGCACTACTGACAAAGTCTGCGTTTTTGGTGGCAGCCAAGCCGAAGTCATCTCTGTCTCTACATCTGGATTACCGCGGGCACTTATTTTATGTCTTTTGGTGTATTTTATTAAGAACTTACTGTATCCATTTGCGTATTGTCAGATGCTTGCTCTTGTGCAGAAAATTGCATTGCCAGGAGATAGGCCACCAAAAAGCGTGATTTGTGGACGCCTGAAACGTTTTTTGGCCTTTCTAAAGCAGAAAAAAATGTAATTTAAGCTGAAGTGATTTTCTCTGCTATCTGTGTTTATGTAGTAATGTAGCTTCATTACTTTATGTAGCTGTATTTGTGATATCTTTTGTGTCTTTCATAGCTGGTAGGGCTCTGACACTACTCGACGTGTCACACTGTTTTTGATATTACATCTTGCAAAGAAGAGATGTTTGAATAAAGAATTTCGCACCTGACAGTGCTTTTTTGAGAAAATTCAAAACGTGTTTAAATGAATACTTTGAAAAGTGCAGACGCAGTTCGGAAGTTGACTAATGGAATTGCCTTCAAGTTCATTCGAAATGCCATTGATATCCGAGACATTGCCCGGAGAGCTTTGCAGTGTGCTTGAATTCGCCTGCGCTAATACTAGCCAGCCTAAAATAAATACAAAATATAGCTGCCACAACCGTTTCTCGTCACTGCGTACCTCTGGCTCAGATATTTTTTGGGCCTCTGGGTCACCGACTCACTAATAGTGACTCACTAATACACCTTGAAGGACAGGTGCGTAGGCTGCAATTTTCATTTTTGAGGGGCATTAGGGGTTCAGTCAACCATTAAGTATAGTCGTGCATGTTTGTAAATGTATGCGTACATGAAAAATTTAAAAACTTTGAGGGTTAGAACCACCAACCCTCCTCCCTCTACCAGCTACGCCAATGTCTAAGGAATACCCGAGTGAGCGACAGCATATATGAGTGAAAAAATACTGCCGTTGATTTATATGGGTCGTGAAGACCCGACAGTATTCAAAAGAGTGTGTTGATTTTTCAGGATACTTTAGCTTCTTATATGGCCATTTTTTTTATTGCACTCTGTTTTACAGCTAGTTTTCAACATTTAGACGATGTCTCACGTCAAGAAATCTTGCCCACAAATTTGTACAGTAGTGTGATCCTTCCTTGTTGACTTGTTGGTTCTCATGAGAGAATCTGTGTAGAACATTGAGTAATGGGACTGAAAGAGAAACCATATACGGATAAAGCAGCAGTGCGAGAAAACGTCATCCACTCTTCAATGACTTATTCAAATGCATCGAAATATAGGCAAAGTGATTTTATCAGACTCCCAATTTGGCACCACAATCTTCTGTGAGAACAATCTGCAGACGTGACAGTACCATTGTAAACCTCATTACAGTGAACCTAAGGTTGGCTATACCGGGTGTTTCAAGAAATGTGCCAAAAATTCTCAAAAGTTGGGAAAATGCTATGTTTGCTCGCTGCCTTCAGGATTGCTTGCGTTGTAGCGGCAGGCGTCTTAAGATTGTTGAAGACCATTTGGGACTGTAATTAAAAAGTCCAGTTAATTAACTTTTTAATTAGTGAAGCTAGGTGGTTCTCTCGAAGGGGTGAATTGAAGTTCTTTATGCGAAGAACCCATCCCAGCTTTGAAGTATAGAATAATCTGCCTCTAGTGACTTTTTGTCGTAGTAACATTCAACCAAATTCCACGGCTTTCAAAGGTGGCATCCATTGAATTTCGTTGAATTTCAATACGACACAATAATTACTACAAGGTGATTTTTCTATATCTCAAAGCTGGCATGGGTTGTTCGCATGTAAAACCTCATTTCACCCCTTTGATACAACCACGTAACTTCACCAGTTAAAGAGTTAATTAGTTTAATTTTTAATTACACTCCTAAATGGGGTCTTTAACAATCTTAAGATGCCTGCCGCTACAGCACAAGCAATTCTCAAGGCAGCCAGCAAATATCGCATTTTCGCGATTTTCGAGAATTTTCGGCAGATTTCTTGAAACACCCGGTGTTAATCAAAACTAAAAGATATCAGTAGCTGACGTAACCCCTAAAAACACCATTTTATAAGTTACATTCGATTTTAAAAAATACAAGGCTACAGCGTAACTTATATAATACCAACAATTATAAGGGTTAAATGTAACTGATATCTGTATCCGTTACAATGTACCTTATATATGTATCAGTTACAATGTATCCTTCTAAGTTATCCGTTACAAAGTAAAGGATAAACATGATTTTGTGCATGGATAGTAAGAGTTACAAAATTAAGAGTGTATGCCTAACATAATGCGGCCACGCACTTGAGTCATGCGTCTGTCGCTTTAGGCACCGCGTCCTGTAAATGACGTCTTCACTCAAATCAAGACTCGGATGGGCAGCAATTAGTTTGATATTACAAAAACCAAGATTGAGTAAAGCGGAGCATCATCCATAAGTTGTGGCGATAACTGAATGTATACTGTACGCACAGGTAGTCACAGACAAGGAAGTTCTCATTTGCGAAGGTGTTTAAAAGCGAAGCTCTTGAGGGTCGAGGTTAAACATGAGGTGTGCGCAAAAAACCCGTCGCGCCGTTGCTTATCCCACGCTGTTGCTTATCAGCCGCGCCCACCGACGGAGACAGTCCTCGCAGACGCCGCGCTGAGTTTGCCCGCCGCGCTAGGCGAGTACGAGCAACGGAAGGTTCGCGCTTCTCCCGGGGGTGCCAGTGACTGCTCTGCACGTTAGTGCTGGCGTTGTAGTTTGGACATGCTTTCATAGTCTGTGACAGGCTGTGGTTCGACTCTACTTTGTCTACGCCAAGGAAAGAACTAGCATTAACCAAGACGGCCACGTTAAGCTCCTCAAATCAACCCAGCTTCGCTGTTTCCGAAGCTTTACCCAGCTAGTGTAAACTTATCCCTTTTTCGTTTTAATTTCCTTTTTTTTTAAATGGCAATCTGCTGGTATAGTGGTTAGGTAGAATTTTCTGTTTACACTGACGTTTTGACACCTGTCACTCTCGGAAACCGTATGGGCCATGGTGGCCTTCTCACTGACGCGTCATAGCAATTCACATCTTGTATATTGCGGTGAAGCCAACCTATGACATTCATGTGAAGAGCCTCATTGATGACAAATCTCTTAATCTTGGTCTTGTCTCCTTGTTTATATCACAGCGGCTAGAGCAATTCGCACTCTCAAAATAATATGCACCAAGAAGTTAGACTGCATTGCTGCAAGTGATCCCAAACTCTTTTTTTTTTTGCTGCTCCTAGTCTTCTCCAAAACACAGTTCCTTGTGGTAGAAATCTGCTCAGCACAGCCTTTTTTTCCCTCAAAAATTGCTCGAAGTTTTAAGTTGCACCACCGCAGGAAATGAGGGCAACGAAAGGTTACTCTCACATAGATGGAGATGTGTCAAGTCTCACAAATGTTCGCGAGTATGAGCACTATAATGTGCAATTACTGGCACCATTCTTTTCCCGCTATAAACTTTAGAAAATTTCATGATATTCAGGACAGAGTTTTACTGAATAATTTAGTTCAACACATAAGTAGGACAAGGACCTAGAAGGTCAGTTACGTGCTTAATCGGCTCCACCAAAAAACATGTCACGACAGACAGCTTTGCTGTTTAAGAACACCAAATTTCCGCTTCATGTGTTGCGGAAAAAACCGTATCTCTATTCTGGTGTTCAATCTGTGTGTAAATTCCATTTTAAATTATCAGCTAAACGCAGATAGCTACTGTTAGTAGCTACTATCATAGTATGACGCCTTTGGCTGCCCTTTAACGTCATATTTGAAACAATTTTCGAACATATAAAGCATCTGCAGGTGGTGGGGCTTGAGGTTTTATGCTAATAATAATAATAATATCTGGGGTTTTACGTC
The DNA here is from genome assembly GCA_030522465.1 of Rhipicephalus appendiculatus. Lineage (NCBI taxonomy): Eukaryota > Metazoa > Arthropoda > Arachnida > Ixodida > Ixodidae > Rhipicephalus > Rhipicephalus appendiculatus. The sequence continues at coordinate 89,960 of JALIZH010012965.1, forward strand.
CCAAAACCACGATATGATTATGAGAGACGCCGTAGTGGAGGGCTCCGGAAATTTCGACCATCTGGTGTTATTTAACGTGCACTGACATCGCACAGCACACGGGCCTCTACCATTTCGCCTCCATCGAAATGCGACCGCAGCGGCCGGGATCGAACCCGCGACCTTCGGGTCAGCAGCCGAGCACCTTAACCACTGCTCCACCGCGGCGGACGAGGTTTTGTGCTCCACTAACCTAGTGCAAAAGCCAGAAGTTTGTCACTTGAAGTTGCGAAGAGGTTATGTTTCTCGGTCATGCCACGAGTGCCGACAGCATTCAGCCTTACCCCTGCAACCTTTGCTGTAGCTGTTTTTTCTGTTCCTTGTGACAAGAAAGCAGCACGCTCCTATTGTCTGTACATACTCTATTGCTGCTCCCTTGCACATCTCTCTCCGAATTCCATGTGCTGAGGGATTCTTGTTTGTGACAAGTGATTCATCATACTGCTAATGTTACACTACTACTGTTATGCCTTCATCATTTTACCGTCACCTTTGATGTCATCAATGTAGTTATGATGCTGTTATCATAAAACAGCCTATGCTTTCTTTGTTTCATTGTGTGACATGCAACAAGGACATAAAGTATCATGAAGATGTTGGACGAAAATCGGCGCAGTTTTCCTGCAACCTTTCTTGATTATAACAACGAGAATTACCAGCTGCTTTTGGTCTTCATGGTGATGTAAAACAATAATACAGACGGAATCACACTTGTCTAGAGCACCCAGCCGGCCGCTGCAGCTGCCGTTTTCTGTAGAAATATGCAAAAACCGACGCCGTAATGGTACCAAACATGGGCATACCGCATGCTAGGCCCTTGTGCTATAATTCAAGCATCAACGGAAGCTTGCAGCTAACGTGAGGTAGAAGCTGCGGCCAACAACAGTGTCGACAGCCACGCGCTCCGCTGCTCTAGACAAGTGTGATTCTATCCGTACAGCTTTTTGCTAGGGCACTTTTGCAGTGTCCTTTAAATAGGTTTTGTAGGAGCTTTTTTAGGAAGTAATAATTTCTGTTTAAGACGGGAACAAACAGCACTAACACGGGACGGCGAAAGAATGACAGACGAAGGCGCTGAACGAACAACCACTGGCTTATTGCGGGGATTTGCAATATATACAGAAGCTTTGCGCAGAAGGTGCACAGTTTTGGAACCATACATACAGCAAAGAACACGTGAGATTAGTCAAGCTTACCAAATCCACGCACAAGGAAATGCTTGCGTCAGTGTGCCATCGATTCATCTTCATAGCTGTGAAATCAGTTACTTGCCAAAAACGTGAAAGCCTGTTTTGCCGACGTGTTTGGCATGATGACTTCTTGTCTCTCTCTCTGCGCAGGTACTGTGTTTTTTTTTCGTTCTTCTGCGCAAAGCTTCTGTATATATTGCAAATACCGCAATAAACCAGCGGTTGTTAGTTCAGCGCCTTCGTCTGTCATTCTTTCACCGTCCCGTATCCAGTGCTGTTTGTTCCCGTCTTAATCATGTACCAACCAGCCCAGTTAAGCGCACTTCTGCAATAATTTCTGTGCACTCGGAGTTCAAGTTCAGATCCGTGTGATTGATAGCTGTGGTACTGAGGTATTCGTACAAAGACTATGAATAGCCTTATTTTTACCCATGAAGTTTTTATGTCGGGTACTTTTAATGTATGCATCCTAGATTATGCATTTAGCTTAACATGGGAAAACTCAGAATAAATTTCAGAGCAAGAAGCCATCAAGTCTTAATGCTCATTAAAAAGTTTATGATTAGCAGTTGTTAACTTCGTCTATGTCTTGGATCCATCCGAGATTATTAATTAACCAGATGCATTAATATTTTTAGTGCGGGATTTTGGAAAAAGATAATAGGGGCAATGAAGGGACTTAAGGAGATGTTAGTACTTGTGTGTATCAGATGTTGACCGTCCGAACTTTGACATTTGTTATGTTTTACACAAGCAAACAGCCTTTTGGAAAGCTCTATTTGACTGTACTACTCCTTGTCAGCAGGCTCAACGTGATTGAGTGGTGTGGTTGAATATACCTTTGAGTATTTCACAGTAGTGGTTTTCACTGGTACTTCTGCTCGTAAGCAATGTATCCAGAATAGATTTAGAGCTTGTCTGATTAGGCGTAAGGTTATTTATCTAACAATTGTGAAATAAACACTAGGAGTTGCTGTGGTCTGATGTCTCAAAACCGTGATATGATTATAAGAGATGCCGTAGCGGACACCTCCGGAAATTTTAACCACCGGGCTTTTTTCAACGTCCACCTAAACCTAAGGACACGGGCCTCTATCATGTTTCCTCTATTGCAATGGGGCCAGTGCGGCTGGGATTCGAAATAAATACTGTAACTGGAGCACGCAGTTGAGAAAATTGACCGGGTTACTTTGGTAAAAAAATGTTCAGATACTATTATTTCATGATGCATATTCATACAGCGCAAAATATAGCATTGTGCGAAAAACTGAAAAATACCTGTTCTTGTACTGTGCTTCTGGCCAAGTGTAATCTGGGAGCCCACAGGTGCATGCTTGTAGTCTTCCTGAACGACATGTTTTTCCAGAGCTGCGTATTCTCTTTGCGTGATCCTCTATGATATGTGATGACAAATGTTCGACTCCATGATTTTTAAATACGAAGCATTTCTTAGCGAACTTTGGCGACTTTGAGCGTATCTGTCTATCTATCTATCTATCTATCTATCTATCTATCTATCTATCTATCTATCTATCTATCTATCTATCTATCTATCTATCTATCTATCTATCTATCTATCTATCTATCTATCTATCTATCTATCTATCTACCTATTCAGCCGCCTACTATTTTGTGCTCTCCAGACCGTATCGTTTATGGGATTTACACCAAAATTGGTATGACGAACATGAATCACTGATCACACCATGAAAATCATGACTAACTTGTCATGAATGGTATGGTTTACGCGCCATGGCCATGGTGCTCCTGCAGCCGTTTTCTTAACTTGATGTATCCAAAAATTGGTATGATGAGACATTTCTGCACCACCATCATAAATGACAAGTGGTAATGTGGAAATCATGACATGTCATGTGCAACATGACTTGCATGCCACGCTCATGGGACACTCGCGGCCAGTTCGCTTGCTTGATAACACTAAATTTGGTATTGCATGACGTGTCTGTATGACGAACATAAAGGATAAGTGGTTATATCGAAATCATGACATGTCATGTGCAACATGACTTGCATGCCACGCTCATGGCACGCTCGCGGCCGTTTGAATGGCTTGATACACACCAAATTTGGTATTGTGTGACGTGACTGTATAACGAACATAAATGACAAGTGGTAAATGGAAATCGTGACATGCCATGTGCAACATTACTTGCATGCTACGCTCATGGCACGGGCGCGGCCAGTTCGCTACCTTGATATACACTAAATCTGGTATTGCGTGACGTGTCTGCATGACAAACATAAATGACAGTTCGTAAAATGAAAATCATGAAATCCATGTCATGTACAACATGATTTACATGCCACGATCACGGTGAGCTTGCGTCCAGTTCGCTATACACCAAAATGGGTACTGCGCGACGTGGCTGTATGACGAACTAAATGACTGGTGATAACATGAAAATCATAACATGCATGTCATGTACAACGTGATTTCCACGCCATGCTCATAGTGCGCTCGCGGCCGTTTCGCTAGCTTGATATACACCAAAATTGTTTTTGCGTCACCTGACTGTACGATGAACATAAATTAAGGTCCTAACATAACATGCATGTTATGTACAGCATGACTTGCTCATTGCTGGCTGCTTCGCATTACGTCGATTTTCACAATCCGTGGGATCTGCCGGCTTTTTCTTCGTGTTGTTTTCGCATTCTGTAATTTTTTCTGGCATAGTGAACCACTTCACCCATCAGAGCAAACTGTAAAGTTTTTCTATAACATGGAGATGAGCAAGACAGTCTATATATGTTGCACCAATAATGCACCTTTACTACCGCAGTAAACTTCGCAAAATGCGAGCCATGTTCAAAATGTTGAGAACCTTTAGTCAGCCGAAATGTATTTATTAGAAGGATCGAGGCACTAATTTCCTTCATGGTAGTGCTTTAGGTAACGCACATACTTCTCCCTGTGCTGGCGCCAATGTTCAGGACACTTTTTATTCATATCTTTAGAATAGGGAACAGTTGGACCATTCTATTGTACCTGATGTCTTCCCTTGACTCAAATCGGGTCAATTTCAGGGGTATTTTTATCTTGGAAAATGGTCAAAAGCCACATGAGGCCATGTCGGGGGGACTAGCGAGCCTGTGAAATAAAAAAAAAATTTTAAACGATATTCCTTATACTCCGTTGTTTGTGATTTTGGTACGAGTTTCACGAACACTGACCTGCGGCCCCAATTTTGGCTCAATTATTAAGGAACTTATCTACTGCTTACCCTTATATTACACCTACAAGTTCTCCCGCGGTGATGGGACATGGTCACGGGCTCCGATGCGATAGAAGGTAACAGATGACCAAAGGCTGCGCTTGCTCATTGACATCCTTATTTACACCTATTCAGGGTCTGCCTTAATAAGATTCACTGTCCTCTGGGTGTGAGGCCATATTTGAAGTTGTTCTGCCACTTATTTATCTGAGAGGGGCTCAGGCCATCATTGCCAAAAGTCTGCTGGATCTTGTGAGTATTTTGCACTTGGGTATCGCATTTGTGGCAATACAGCTAGTCATGTTGGTTTGTCATTTTTTACAGCTTTCTTGGATCCATAAGGCACTCATTGAACATCCTCACTCGTGGGCCGACAGCCAAAACCAAACGCTTTAAGCGAGGAAAAAAATCAGCACGTGCTTGAATGCATGTTCTCTCCATATCTCCACCGAAGGAATCTTCCCGGCCATTATGGGTTCACATGAAAAAAAAGAATGGTTCGATACGTTTCGAACTCACCTCTTAAGAATTTGCAGCTAGGTACGAGTGATACCTAGGTTATTTTGTAACGTTCCGTGAAGGGAATAGAAAATGCTATGACGTTAGGTCTCTGGTCATCATTATATACACTTTGAACGCACAGGGGAAAATGTAAGTCATAACATTGCTCTTTCAAGTGACTTCATAATTTCTTGCTCTTTGCCAGGTTCGGTGACGCTGAACCGACCCCTGATCACCATCCTGGAGCAGCTGGGAGTACCAACCGACACCTTTGTCCGCTTGCAAGAGAACATGATTCTCGAATTTACAGATGCCCTGGTGAGCGAATCCAGCGCCGCTGAGGTGCTTACAGCATGGTCCAAGCTACCACTGCCGTACCAGGAGCTCTCCAAGGCTGGGTTTCAGCTCACGCTGGACCCTTTCTTTCGGTCCCTGCTTCTTGCTGTGTATCGCAATACAGTTGGTAAGTGATCATAAAATTTTTCCCACAGTCACCAGGTGAAGTTCTGCGTGCTGCGATCAACTAGAAAATTTAGATGGGAAATTTTAAATATATTTACTTTTTGCCACTTTATTTTTTCAATAACTTCTTCAAAACATTAAGCAGAGAGAAAAAGGGCGATGAACAATCATCCTACCGAATCCAAATTTTTCCGCTAGCCAGTGACAGAAGGTGCAGGAAAGAAAAGCCGAATGTAGCTTGCACTAGTGGCGCAAGGCCTATTAAGTTCTGCCGTGGCTTGCACTAGTGACGCAAGCCACGGCGGAAACTGATCGGTTCCTCGTCCCTGGTGAAAGTCTATAAAATGTCTTTTGCCACTAGCTGGGCAGGCTTCTAGGCAAATAGACTTGACAAATAACGAGAAAAGAAAACTTTTTCAACGCAAAGAGCTGCAACTCACTTATGAGGTGACCGATTCAGTTTTTGCATATTCCTTGGTGTCTGGCAGCCCTGGCAAGGACACAACTGCTGAGCGTTTACAGACGCCACTGTAGATCTTTTTCATGCCTATATACACACAGTCACGGGACGCACTGCGGCCCCTATTCTGTATTAGACAACCTCACGAGATATGGGATTGTGAAGTTAATACTGCAGCTGGTGTAGTCAAGTTCCCGGAGGCAAGGCTGCACCCCATCACGATGATAATTGTTTTGTTGTCGCTTGTTACAGTTGCTGCGGCAACCATAACAAATGCGGCAAAATGGACTTATGTCGATGTATCTCACTTTCTGTTGTCCTGGTATCAGTTTTGTAAAGGAAACATTTTATCGTTGTTTGGCAAACTATGAGCACTTTCACTTTTTCAAAGGTGAAATCTTGAGGGGAGTTGGCCATGCTCTACATATACCCCCTTCTGTCTAAACCCACCCTATGCATTCCAGTGTGATTGTTTGAACAGCGGAGCTGTTTAAGCCAGCCATAATATGTCCAATGCGAAATTAAATAATACGGTGCCGCAGGGTAGTAGGTATACGTATACGTTCATTCATTAGAAGGTATACATTCATGTTGGACCCCATCATCGACAAGGAATGCAAAAAAATCACAGCATATCCACGAAGTGAATGATGGTGAGGGGGGCGAAGCTCGGAGGGATCATTCGGGTAACCCGTGAATCCCCCCCCGTACATTGCCCACTCGATCATGCAAAGACGTGACAACACGTGTCACGTCTTTGCATGATCCTGGGTGTTCGATCGTGGGCTGGGCACGAGCGTCGCCGACCTTGTGTTCCGGGCGCTCCCAGCCTCAGCGGCAACGCCAGTTCGCGTTCCACGACAGAGGAAGACGATGCCACCTCCCTATCGAAAAAAACAGCGTTTCCAGTGTCTCCCAGTGCGTTTACGCGCGCTGGGTGACACTGGAAACGCTGTACAATGTGTCCCAGTGTACTCCAGTGCGCTGGGAGGGACTGGCACGCACTGTACAGCGCGGCCAGTGTCGCCCAGTGGGCTGAAACGCACTGGGACACGCTGTGCAGCGTCGCCGAGTGTCTTACAGCGCACTGGGAGGCACTGGTCACGCTGTACAGTGTCTGCCCGCACACTGGGAACACCGGCGGCACATTGGAAGAAACTGGGCGCGCTTGATGGACTTTCTATAAGACTTTATATTGGATCGCGAGATGTCAAGCGTAAGATTTACCAAATATTTTCAAAATGTTCTGTCCTGTGTGCTACACATATATAGCTTTACTTTCAGTTAGGCGCCGGATGTGCTTGTAGGCTAAAGCAATCATCTGTCGAGCGCGCGTGCGCTTTCCTTGAAGTGTGCTCGAGTGTCATCAATGTAGCTTATAAACCGCATAGAAAGAACTCATCATTCGCAACACAATATGGCAGTAGTATTAGTCTGATAATCAAGATCAACCTACTCTAGCAGTCAGTCGTTCCCGCTCGTACCGCAGAAAGCCGCACGTCACCGGCAGCAGTTAGCCGCTGCAACGCATAATCTCGGCGTTTTTAGCTTCTGATTTGTGTAATCGAAGGTGCAAATATGACCTCGATTGGGTCAGTTATGATCGAAACTACATTTGAGCGGTTATTAGACTCTTTGTAATGGAATATATATCCACGATCTTCACAGCGACCGTGGCTCACGAAGTGCGGCCCTAAGCCTAATGCTCGTCTCGGATAGAGTGAACTACTGCAGATCTAGTACGCGGAACGTAAACAAGAGGACAGAAAATATGTTCAAACGGGTGACGAAAAGTACAGTGTTCAGTGAGAAGTTCAGATGCACGATGATTGCTACGTAGGTATGACTAACCGCTTAGCGAGACATTGCGATTGTCGCAACACATCTGCGATTACGCTTTGGTGCAAAACGTGCGAGGTAGACGTTCTGATCCAAGGCAGCCCATAACAAACAAACAAACAAACAATCTCCTGTCAGGTTGGCGCCAGCACGAAGAGACGAAAATCTGCTTTTCTGAGCGAGAAAACATTGCTATTGGATACCGGAATTAGCTATAACATGAATAAAAAATAACCCGAAGCTTGTCTTTCGAGTGTGGCGTAGTGGGCAGCGTGTCAGGCTCGCAATGCGTAGTTCGTTAAGGTAGCAGGTCCCGCGCCCTCGCTTTTTTTTTCTTTTTTTTCTTTTTTTTTGTCCCAGTGCTCATGTTTCAGCCTTAATTACGATGTGGGCATAAGCAAAATTTTTAAAAACAATTTAAATCCCGATTTTGGCCACATAACGCGTGTCCCAGAGTGCGGCGCGCCAGCGTCCAGTGTGCCCCGTGCAGCGTGCCAGTGTCCCAGTCTCCAGCGCCACACTGGTCCCATAATCAGGTATGGCGCTGGGACAGTGCCACTGGGTTTTCCGATAGGGCTACTCAGACGCCGAAGTCCACACCAGTGCTCGACGCAACGCCTCGCCTCCGCATGCATCGCCACAGAACGCTGCTGTGAGTTGTGAAAGCCACGCGTCATTGGCTATGGGTTGGGCCGCCGTGAGCACCGGAGCCGCCGCATGCTCCGCAGATACCAGCTGCCCTGGTTTTGCATGCGACTCACACGAGAGCACTGTAGAGCTGACTACCTCCTCTCTGGTGAAGTTCACCTCACTGTTGATCACGATGGAGTCCACCTCCGGTGCTCGACTCCGAGTACCGCGTCGGCCCGACGATCCCAATTATAACAGCGCCATCTATCCTGTTTAATCGTCAACTTACGAAAACCACTAACGCCATCTAATGATATTATTTCCAAAGGAACGACCCACACCCTAAGGAGCTTCGCCCCTAAAACCACTAACGCCATCTAGTGATATTATTTCCAAGGACATATACACACAACGCCATCTGTTGAGCAATTCATAAACTGGAGGTGGCTACATACTACTACTACTACTACTACTACAGAGGAAGGGAACGACCCACACCCTTAGGAGTTTCGCCCCTAAAAGCATTGTACTCTCTGTCACAGTGAGGGCATGCATGAATTCCAGAAATGTGCGAGCTCACAGCTTCAGAAGTTGCTGAAAGCCTCCCTTGTACATGGAAAGATGAAGAGTCTGTTACGGCGTCACATTCATATACCACCCTCTCTTATGTAAGATGAGCAGTTCTTTGATGTCTAAACTTACAGCGGGCCTACGGTACAAGACTCGCATTGTGGTATCAGTGGATCGTTGGCCGCAACATGCTTGGAGTAGTTGACACGACCAACAAGCTTCGATACGGTCAGGTGGGTACCAGCGCACTAAATATAGCAAACGTTCTGTCAAAGAAGGCATTTTGGTGTACAATGAACTGGGTTAGTTTGCATTGGTTCATTATATAGACTATGTAGCTGACAAAAGGAAAAGTTATGGCAATCTTGCGGACGTTATACTCAACATTATGCAGCAGTGGCATGAGGCTGTGCTGCCCACCTATGCCCGATTTCCAATCACTATCGTCGCTTAGCGAGCCAAGTTTATGAGCTTTTTGGTATTGCCAGTGGCCAAATAGCAACTTCGTATTCCAATTTCCACGCTCAAAGTTTTGAAAAACAAATGTTGCTATGTCGATAAGACCAAGTGCATATCCTTTAGAGCACGGGGTCGGCAACCTTTTGAGGCGGAGGACCAAGTTGCATGAAGCCGACACAGCCGGGGGCAGCAGAAAAAATTGGGGGGGGGGGGGGGGGGAGGTGGAGGGCATTTGCAGGAAAAGCGTAAAAATTCGGCGAACTGGCAATAATTTGTAAAACTGGATTAAAAAATCATGTTAATTTTTAGCAAGAATCCCATTTTAGGTCAAAATTGCCATGTCGGCCATCAGGTAGGCAGTGGCAAAGGGAAAGGGGCGAGGGGGGTTTGACACCGTGCCGGCCGGGGGCCGCATAGGACAGCCACGCGGGCCGCACGTTTCTGACCCCTGCTTTAGAGTTATTCTGAGAAATTACAAGCAATTTTGAAGCGGTGACATGTACTTGTAAATTTAAACAAACCTTTTAGCTCGTAAATTTGACATGTAATTGTGAAGTTCCTCCTTTGTGGTGGTAGAATATTCTAAGACGCGTTAAAATGACCTGTTTCTCTCAAAGTACTCGTCTCATTGTTACTTCCTCCAGCAAATAGAAAGCCCTCGAGATATGTTAAATACCAAGTGACTGCATTTCTGTGTGCTCAAAGTGGCAGCACTGCCAAGCGGTCTCATTCGGAAAGGGAGCTTGATTCTCCGAAGCTTGCCATTCAGGACAGTTTATCTTTATGGTCTTGGCCAGTAATCACCGGGAGCTACGTGCGCGTCATGAGAAAAAAATTCACAGCATATCCACGGAGTGAATGATGATGAGTGGGCGAAGCTCCGGAGGTTCATCGGTAAACCGTGAATCTTCCAGTGAATTCTGCCCAGTACATCATCAACGACGTGAGATCGGGCGCGTTTATACTAAAGAGTCGATGAGAGTCATGGCGACTTGCAGCTCACTTTAATTTTACATGTACGCTGTGAATTTTTATTGTTTAATCACGCACAGGAGAAATCTCACACAAGGCGCTACCTTGGAGGTCAAAATCCAGTGCCTATATATACGGGGTGGTCAGTGAACGGTTGTGCAGCGCGAGCAGTCGGTTTTTTCAATCAAGAAACTCGCTAGCAGACGCTGCCTGCGTCGGCGTCGCGAGGCGAGAGAGAGGGGGGGGACCGTAGGAGAGAGGGAAAAGCGTAGGAGAGGAGAGGGTGAGGGCGCCCCTAAAATCGGAGAGCAGCTGCACCGCCAACGCCATCTAGCGTACCTTCACCCAACCGCCATATTGTACGCATGTCTATGGGACAGCGCCCTCTCGGAAACGAGACGAGAAATGGAATGCGTACAGCGCCATCTAGTATATCGTCACCCAACTGCAAGTTTGCATGCATCTCTATGGGACAGCGCCCTCTATTGTACGATAAGGGAACACTACGGGCTACAGAGGATGGTTGACGCCGGACGCCACTCGACAACCGGCCAGGTCTCGCCATAAGGAACTTCGCTCCTAAAACGTGCATACTCTTCTTCCCTTACTCAACCCAGTAACCTAAGCAGCTACTTGCTTTTCCCCTCAGCTGATGATGCACAGATCATCTGCCTTTTTTGCAGGCTTTTCCCATTGGCCAAAAAAGTGTGCACATGATATGTAGTTCGCTGGGAACACTTGATTTATTACTCTTTCGAGCCTCTACAACCCACTGATTGACACCTCGACAATTATACTCTATCACAGCGGTTCCTGACAGATCTGCTTAACCAATAGAAAACGGGAAAGCCCTTCATGATGTGTTCATCTGCATGATACCTTTTGTTCAGCCTCAATTCCTGTGTCCCCTTCCCAGTGCACTGATGCAACAAATGTTTTGGCACCGTAACGACAACTTGTGTTTAGCAGAACGTGGTAGTTAAATATTAATTTACCTGTGCCCTTTCTCAGAAATGCTTTGCAGCCTGCTTAGCTAAAATCAAGGGGCCAACGCCACTCCAAATGTGCTCGCCCTGGTGACGCCGTTTGCTCGGGCATCTACATTCTTGGCATTTGTTTGGCGAATGTTCTTACGTATTAAACAAGCGCACAGTAGGCAAATAACGATGCAGTGGATAATGTGGCTTTTAGAGCGTCCCGCATCGTCACTGCATCACCAACACTAACACTGGGTTTTATATGCTAAACTGAAATCGAACCAATTTGAGGGTTGGCCGTGGCCTCAGTTGGCTCAACAGCATCAGGACGAGCAGCCATTTTCAATAACATCCTGAAAACCCACATTATGGGAGTTGTCCTCAGCATGAGGATATATGGCGTGACGACTGATTTCAACACTTGTTTTTTCTATTGTCAGGGTTGTGGACAAGCAGCAAGAACTAGTTTAGATCGAAGGAGACGGTCACGTTTGTGTTGGTTCTGCCACGTTGGTCCATATTGAGGGTTAAAGGGGTAATTGCCACAAAGTTACATGGCATGCATGTTAAGCACACCTAATGTGCTCTTTATCACTTTAACCAAACGACATGATGTTAAAACGAAAAAAAATATACTGGTTGGAATTCTGGTTTTGTCTCGAGGTGCTTCGATATCGTTTTGGTTCGAAGTAAAGATTTGTAACGGTTCGTGAACCAGTTTGCGACAGTGAATTGCGATGATAAATTGGTTCGGCACAGTGAACTTTACTTTGCACTAATGAAGCATGTGCAAGCGTTGTAAAAAAAAAGTTGGCTTCTTCCCTGATGGGAGTGCAGCGATAGATGCTTTTACCTACATAGGAGTGTTTATAGATATTTAGAGCAGGCCAACCAATGATTACGACTGAAAGCGCAATGCTCATATCAATAAGCATTGGAAATGAACTGCGGCAATATGACAGCCATCAGTGAATATGCAGTGACCCACTGGTCGCCAACAATCCTATTGCAATGAACATCTTGAGCTCTCTGCTCAGCAGCAGATGTTATATCGCGTTGTTGTAAGGAGTACTTCAGGATTTTAATAGACTACAACCGAAACGTCCCATTGCAGCAATTGCTGCGGCTTCCTTGTGCAGGACCTCACTTGATGTGTGCGTTGCTTGCAGAAATAAAACCAACCTTGCCGTCACTGCGCTGAGCCAAGGAAATGCATGCATGATTCCAAGGTTGTGGGTTCGAGCCTCAGTGACCGAAAGTGTTTTTTCCAACTTCAGTTTGTTTCAAGTGGGCCATAATTAGTACAATAAAGTTACAAAACAACAAATAATTTCTTCGATGCTCTGTTTGGCATAACTCTCTATTTGATTAATTTAGTTGCGCCCAAGAAAGAATCGAACCCCTCGAAGAATTCCCCTTTTCAGAGTGAGGGCCTCGTCTTGGCATATTTATTGCCTTCGGTTAGCGTGCGAGGGTTTATTGGTTAGCTGCCACCCCGTGCGGAGATCATGGGCCACGTGACACCTTCTGGAAATAAAGTGTTCCACACTCACCGCTTTGGCCACGACTGGCGCTGGCTAACACTCCGAAGGAATTATACAAACAGAAATACCCAACAAATTGGAAGTGGGAACACCCTCCATCGTAGATCAATTGGTAGAACACCAGACGCGTAATTCGTAGGATGTGGCTTCGGGCCCCACCAACAGAAAATATTTTTTTTCGTCTTCATTAGTTCATTTCAATTGATGTCATAATTGCTACACTACAGTTGCAGGAACAAGAAATAATGTCCGCTATGCTTTCCTGGGCTTAATTTTTTGTTTGATCAATTTGGTTGTAATTAGGACCTCGAAAAATTTCTCTTTCGTTATGCCACACCAGCGTGTTCGTCAAGAACCTCAACAGAACAAAATTCGCAGTATACCGAAGTTTACCTCTGAACTTATGACTGTCGTATATTTTATTTTTTTTGTTTATTCAAATACCCTAAGGGCCCACTAGGAGCATTAAATAGGGAGGGAAATACAAACACAACACAATTTTTAGAGAGAATGAATAATTGCAGGTTAATACAATGCTATAGTACAGAAATTCGTAAAACAGTAACAAGGCAAGCACTACAACAAGAGTAAACATCGGATAAAGCATAATTGTTAATGAAAGTTAGAGGGTTTCCAAATACGTTAGCAATGCTGAATCAAAACAAAGAAGTCTCAGTTATTGTAGAAATCCTGGAAAGTAATTCATTCCATTCTTTTATGGATAAAGTTAAAGGCGAATTTTGGGTATTTTTTCCGTACGGGCGAAGATATGATTGAGTTTGAAAGCATGATCGGTTGCGACTAGAAGTATGAGATGACGGTAAAATATGCGTCCGGGCAAATGACGTGTTAGTGTGACACAGGGTATAGAAAAAAGATAATCTGGAAAATTGCCTGCGCATAGCAAGTGGCGGCATATTCAGCTCTGCTTTTAAAGATGAAACGCTTTGAAATCGCGAGTTTCATGATAAGATGAATGGTGCTGCTTTATTCTGAACTACTTCCAGTAGATTAGTAAGGGTGATCTGGTAGGGGATGCCAAATGATTGACGCATATTCCAGTGAAGGGCGCACAAGGAAAATCTATGCTTGAAGCCTGGTGTCCCTGTCGGCCAGATATAAGCGTCGCTTCAGAAACAAGTTTCTTCTGCGCTTTACATGTAATGTATTCTACGTGGTCAGTACATGTTAGATTGGAATTGATAAGGACGCGCCGAGGCATTTAACCGTTGTAACTGAGTGTACTATTTTATCGTTTAGTATATAAGTATTAGATTACGACTTAAAGACAGAATTGAACGTCAAGTGTTTGGTCTTTTTTAGGTTAATTTGCATCTACTATTTGCTGCACCATTGTGTTAGCTTATGAAGGTCAGATTGTAGAGCTATGACGTCGTTAGGACCAGCTATTTCCCTGTATATAACGCAATCGTCGGCGAAAAGGTGAACTGTTGAATTAATATTTAATGCTATGTCATTATTATATATTAAAAATAAAAGCGTACCTATTATTGTACCTTGAAGGGCACCAGACTTGACAGGTGTTGGACTGGATACATTATTATTTAATTTAACCACCTGAGAACGATTTTTTAGAAATTACTGAAGCCATCGTGTTGTTTCGCTGTCAAGTTCGAGATTACGTATTTTTAGTGTTAGTCGTTTGTGAGGTACGCGGTCGAACGGCCTTTGAAAAATCAATAAAAATACCGTCAACAAAATGGGATATGTGCAGTGAGGTGTGAATGTCAGTTACCAACTCATAAAACTGCGTTTGAGCATGAGAGTTTTGGACGGAAACCATGCTGATTGTTTATGAGCAAATTATTTCGATTTAGATGCGCCATTATGTGTGTGTAGATTATGTGTTCAAGCAGTTTGCAACTATTAGAGGTTAGTGATAGATGGTAGGTATTGAAGACAATGTTATCAGCCAGTCTTAGGTATTTTCCAGTCTTCTGGTACACATTCAGAGTCAAGGGACTGTTGAAATATTAAAGAAAGTACAATTGCTGAGAAGTGACTGGTTAATTTTAAAAGTTTAGCGCTGATGCCATCCGGGCCTGGGCTGGTCTTGAATGGCAGGCGGTCAATAGCGTTTTACACCGTTAGTTGGTTATAATGATTGATGGAAAGCTAAACGGAATGGCTGGTTGCGGAATGATCAAGGAACTATTAATTGGATCTTCATCTGCGTAGACTCGAACAAAGAAAGGGCTTATTAAATTGCTCGGCACACTCATATAGTGACGTTGCCATCGGCACCTAACATAGGTGGCACCAACTGATCTTGTTTAGGATTAACTACATTCCAAATGTTTTTTTGGATCTGCTTTTAACAGATTTGGTAGTGCGCAGTTGAAATATTTATTTTTTTTGCTTCAATAATTCTTTTTTTTCTGTTTGTTTCGAGATTTTTTTGATATTTCTGCCACTTCTCTGGCTTATTTGACTGACTCGCCTTTCGATTGGCCCTTTTCTTCCTGTTAATGCACTTCTTTGCATCGCGAGTGAACCATGGATCACTTACACGTGAGATTATCGCGAGTCTAGGCACACACGAAGGTCTGATTGTAAATCAAATTCTACGGAAAAAATGAATTAAAGTTGGAAAAGATCGTATTATACGCATGTCTGCACTCTAAAGGGTTACGTTATATGTAGTCTACAGTACAATTATTTCCATTGCATAATATAGTCGTCTCATCACAAACTGTGATCATTATAGCTGGGATGCCCTATCTATATGTTGTCAACTACATTCATTCACACCATCATGTACACGTTAACGTAGCGTACATGTGCTCAACTGGGAAGACCCTAAAACTATTAAAGGCATGCTCTTCTGCTTTTTCAAGCTTTTTGAAAAGCTTGCAAGTTTGCATGTTTTATAATTTCATAATTGTGTCATGGAGCTTAAGAAAAATTGATTCTGTTTGCGAAAAACCTTGAAGAAGCTCCTTGGTTTTTGGTGATGCAATGTTCAAAAGGTTCACCCAAGAAAGTAATTGCGGTAACGCCAGTATTGGTCCTTTGTTAGAGCACGAGATGATATATAGGTATAATTGACCAAGCTTTTTTGTTTAGACTTCCGGAAGCAGGTTAAATGAGCAGCAGTAGATTTGCCGAAGAAACTGCTGTAATTCAAAAAGATGTATTGCAAGTCCCTGTTGCTCCCAATTTGTTGCTGCGTTTCATGTTGCATTTAGAGCTAGATTTCTGTTAGTAAACTGAATACGAATCCATGTAAGTAGATTTAGCAAACGTTTGGAATCATCAACGCTTACCCCTCTTTTTCATGTCTGCGGGGTTTGTACTAATACTGATGTTTGCAGGTTGGCAGGTATAATTATGTCTGTGACACTTTTCTCCCAAAATAGGGGTCTTGCGGTGCAGCTTCATCTCATAGTTGCTTGAACTTAGAGGTGCAGTGTGTACTCAAGGGCAAAACGTTATCGTTCCCTAATACTCTGCAGTGATGTTCTCTTTTTTCCTGAGAGATTTGTGTGGCGCTTCTTCTCTGTGGCGCTTCTTCTCAAGATGACTTGGATTGCGCAGGTATTTGTGCAGTGTACCGAAATGCGCAGCCCAAACATTCAGTACCAGGAGCCACCTAAGCAAACAGTCATCAAAGGCACAGTCCTTGTCACCAAGTGCCCCTGCCTGCACCCCGGGCGACGTGCGAAAGTTCACTGCTGTCGACGTGCCAGAACTGCACCATGTCGTTGACTGCATTGTGTTTCCAGCAAACGGACGTCGGCCACACCCCGATGAGATGGCCGGTAAGTGTGGATTTTGCAGCCACCCGCTATAATATCTAACTTTTAGTGTATTCATGACCTGATGGCGCTTTAAAATAGACTGGTCAGTTATTTGAGCTGCACAGTTAAACTTCAATTTAACTGTGGAAATTGTTAGCACAGTGCTGCACTAGCCATAAGCGCCACTATCTATCAGTGCCACCTACTGCTGCGAACAGAACTGGTGCCTAGAAGGCAGTACTAGGGAGTTTTAGATTGCAGAAATAAATCAGTTGTTGGTGCGTGCCATTGAGCTTGGGCCTTGGCTCCACTTCTTTCAGTCCACTTAAATAACAGCAGCAAAGTAATCAAAATCGTCAATTTACTTATATTGAAACTGTTACATTTAAATTCAACAAGGCAGATTTTGTTTTTACATGGAACGTGGTGTAATATGTGTCGAAATCATTGGGGCAGCATGATAAAACCAATTTCAGTAATTCGAAGAAATCCCTTTTAGAAGAAATCAACATGAGAGCCAGTAACCACATTTACAGTTTTATGCGTCACCTGTAATGTCCTCACCATAGCAATCGCATGGCACGCTGAAAAGTGGCACAGGCTCAGTGCACAGTGGTAATCAGTGTAACTGAAACTATTGCGCCCATTTTGCAATACCTCGACTATTGCCCACAGTGGTATGACGTAGAGTCCATTGCCTATTTTTCGGACATGCTTAAAATTTCGGCGCTGTACCACCACAAGGACCTATAAGATTTGAACGTTTGAAATTGTGTACCCTTGATTTTTAGGACTTTAGCTCAAATTTCAGGTCGAAAACTTCATTAAATGGAGCCACCACCGCTGCCGCATCTATGATCTCGCAGGCTTGAACCAGTGCTTTCGCGAGTCCATTCGCTTGAAGGCCGCAGCAAAATCCGAAAAACAGCGTTGCCAGAATGCCATGACATTATGCGGTGAAGCTCGCAGAGTATCCGAGGGGCTACTGTCATGGCGTGAGTGCGGCAATGCCTTTCTGGATAAGCGCTGGAAAATGCACAGAGGCCCGATGGCGGCAGACGGAAAACACGCCAGTACAGCTTGATTGCTGACAACCCTATATGATAAACATCTTCAGCTAACTGTTGTTTGGTGCATGTGGTTTTGTGTAGTTGTAAGGCATACTGCGTGGTTTTAATAGGCAACAACGCAGGTGCAACACGCGGCACTTCACGGCTGCCTCTTTGTGCGAGGCTGTTAAGTGTCCTGCAGAGACGCAATGCTCGCAGTAACAAAAGCAGCTCGCCATTGTTGTGCCCTTGTTCCGTTAGCAGGGGCAGCGCCAGCGGGATTGCTGGGGGTACAAGCTGCCCCCCAACATTTCAGCCTAACCCCTTTTGCCCCCCCTCCCCCCCCCCCCCCTAAGAAAACTTATTCAAAACAGATCGCCTAAATTCCCTGCCCCGTGAAAGAACTCGCTTGTCACGGTTAAATCTCCACCCCTCCTACCGGTAACAAAACCTGGCGAGTACCACTGGCAGTCAGGAATGCAGTGAACATGACGAATTAATCTTGCGGCAGATGCTTGCATACGGTATAGTAAGCGCCGTGGTAGTGATGATGTGAGCATAGCAGGCGATGCGCTGCATGCGACTTAACTATAGCGATCTGCTCTATACGGCAGCAAATGCCGCGTTTCAATGAAGCGGCAGAGATTCTCATACAGTAGCACATCGTTTATGTGCATTCATGCATCGGGGAGAGCCGAATGCGCCTGTGCACTCTCCCGCGGCACCCTTTGTGTCCCGCGTAATTGTTTTGAAACGCTCCTTGGTATGGCAACCAAGCGTCGTGGCACGGTTGTGCAAGAGAGCATTGCTATTTTGCACGATTTGGTGGTATCGACGTTGCCCGTCAGGAGATGCAAATTCGCAACTGGTAGTTAATACATAGTGGAGAGAATTTCCCTGAGAGGTACTGAACATGATCACGAGAGCCTATGCCAGCACCAAAATGCCCTGTTGAGGGCACATGCAGGCCTTCAGAGCTATTAGGAATGTGGCTACGGCGATTGGAATGCTTAAAGTAAAAAAGCACTAAATTCTTTTTTTCGTATGATTTGCAATCGCTAGAGAGTCCAAAAAACCGGGACATCGGTTGTACTGCTTTCCACTCAGTCCAGGGAATGTCCACTGTCCCATCCGTTCCACATTCGTCCACCGCCAAAGCCAAAGAACATTTGTTTAAAATTGCATGAAAGTAACGTATCAACATGAATTATAGAATCAATATTCACAATGACTGTATATTTCCTATTTTGCAGCATCTCCTGCGCAGAGAAAGATAGAAAAATCAAACTAGATCTTGTATGGCACCGCAGATTTCGGTCCGTACTATGCATGCGTTCAACGGGAGCTTTTTCTTACCGAACTCCTACATGATTTTATAGAGATGATAGCAATGCAGCCTGCAACTTTCGAGCAGCTAAAAAAAACCGTTCAGCTACTTGAAAATATGTTGCAGCAGTGCACTCTTGAAAAATGCATTTGTGGTTAAACCGCCTGTTAATTTCCAGTTGATCTCGCTAGAAATTTGCCTTTCTTCGGTGAGTAAAGTGTGGCTTTTAACCATGCAATAACGAAGACCGACCTCAGTGGTGACCGTAAAAAACTTCCAGGACGCTTGAGCTTCGCGATCAAGAATAAAACGCGATAGCGTAATCGGGCCCCGTGCATCGCCTTCTCAATTGCTAGCCTCGCTTCGGTTTTCGGTGCATGCCTCAACCGTGCCACAAGGAAACGAACCACTGTGCGCGTAACATTGGCTGTTTCAAACTATCCTAGAATGCCTACTGCAAGTGCAGTTGTTAAAGGCCCACTACGCCACAATTCTTCCTTTTGCGACTCAGCGAAGGGCCCATTACGCGTCCGTAAGGCGACACGCGAACCTACGCAGCTGCTTACTTTGTTGATGCCTTTGCAGCTGATGACGATTAAATATATCTGAGCGCTTTATAATGGGTGGGCCTTTAAAACACTCGCTCCCTTGCGCAATTCACATGTTTTTACGCCTGGGGTGATTCTACGCTTCTGCTACGCAATATTATAAGCGTGAAGGATACTCCTTATTTTATTAGGCCAATATGGCCAAAAAAAGAATGCTTTGAAACCAGTGAAATTGCCATCAGGAATTTCGGCGGGATATTTAAAAATTAAACATATGACATTGGATTTTTGATCTACTAAGAAACATCTGGTGGTGAAATTAAGGACACTAGAGTTTTCAGACTACAATTTATCAGTTTAAATTAATTGATTGTTTAATTTTTTTCCCTTTAATAATTTGCACGCTTTATGCAGAGAGCTAAAATCGTTCTGCTAATGATCTCAAGAATCTGCTCTACCAGCTCAATGGGTCGGTAATGCATTTGTAAATTAAGAGTTTCTTTAACCCTTGAACCGTTAATTTAACTTCCGGAAAAATGTGCCAAAATCGCAATTTTTTTAAGTAGTCATAAGTTTCGTCATGCAGTTCTGATTCTGAAAATATATTAAACCATTCATTTATGTTTAGAATTAGCACAGAAATTAAAAAAAGAAAAAAAAACCTGCTATCAAGGGCGGCGTTCGCTCATTGCATGCCGTGGTAATGGGTCAGAACGTACTGAAAGTCGAAGTATTTATTTGATGCAATATATGGTAAAAGGTGGCGGGCTATCGGTGTTGACGCGCTGCCACGCACGTGCACTGCTCAATGCGTCACCGTCGTAGTCATCGTCATCGCCGCCGCTCTCGTCGTCAACTAAAGCAATATCGTGGATAAACACAACGTCCGATTCACTGCCGGACACGAATTCTATGACGTCACTAACGCTGCTTTCTGCACTTCTCCAAGAAGTACCTCTTTTTCTTGAAGCATCGCCGCCACCGGCATTTTGCTTGCGAAGCGGCATTATGAAATGACTGTTACCAGGCCTAAAACACGCGCGATAGGCACGAAAGGCGCTTTTTCATAGACAACTACCGCCATGTACTGTTGAAAATTGCAAGCAAAAGAATTGACGACTGGGTTACGTCTTTTGCGGTGGAAAGAGCGGGAAATCGGGCCGGACAAGTGCGACCCGTTCTTGGCGTTATTTGTACAAAGTCGTGTGAAGAGTACAGCTCGGGGTTGGCTAAACGATTAGCTTGCATCTAATGAGATGACGATGTCACAGTCATGAACTGCGTTATTACCTAAAAAAAATTATCCGCTCCAAACTGACATATGCCGAGTCTCTGTGGGATCCGTGTTATTCAAATCTCATCTAACCTCTTAAAATGGCACAAAATATTGTGTTTATATTACTGTTTCTAACTACAGCCCCAGTACAACGATTAGTGCAATGAAATCCAGTCTAAAGTCACCACTTCTCTCAGTTTGCCATGAGACCTTTTGTTTAGGAATGTTTCTTAGAGTATTTCATTACCATGACGAGCGAATTCAGCTAATATTTTTTCACGCGATTGCACTTCTGACCACCTGGACCATTTACTTAAAGGTTGGCATTCCGCAGCACAGAAGTCATACCTTTCTGCAGTACTTCTTGCCGTGCACTGCGAGAGAGTGGATCCACCTTCAACGCCAATTGTTACCATTCAAAGTCATCAAAGGTTTATGAAAAGTTCAGTTAATTTTGTGCTTTACGACTTTTGGTATTTCTAATGTTTCAAACTCGCATTTCTCTGTAATGTATTTTTTACTTTAAGGGCAATTTAAATAAATAAATAGACAAACAAATAAATAAATAATAAATAAATGACGATTTGAACAACGCTGGATAATGGGGTGCCATCGTGCGTGTCAAGCAAGCACCCAGTACCACAAGAAAATATTCGGGTGTTCGATTCGAAACGCTGCCCATTTGGCCACACTGAACAATAATACGAGTAATACGCAGAACAAGAGCACTTGTAAGCCCGGATTTTCAAGTTAGCATTACAGATATAACAATATCTAAAAGACATATAGCATATCACCGCTAAACATACCAATTCGGAACAATGTAGGTGAAGGTGCTTGTTAAAAACCAATCCAATTACCTACAATTATGCTGTCGTGTAGCACTTGTATTGATCTTCAATGCCGAAAGAGAGTTCAAAATCTCCGTGTGAAAAAGGCAGCAGCAGTGATGTTTTTGTTTGGTGTTGTTGGTGCATTCTTGATCACATGAACAGAGCAGCTCGAAAGACAAGGACTGTAAATTCGCAGTGCTGTCTAAATTCCTATTTTAGTCCTTGTATTTCACTGTGTCCCGCTTGTGTGTTCAAGTATGTGGCTGCTCTCTCCTTTGTACAGGTCTTTTTTTTACCAAACATGCAGGCTCTGACTTGGATGGGGACGAGTACGTTGTCATCTGGGAGAAGTCTCTTTTTTTCCCCGGACGAAACAGAACACCGATGAACTTTTCAGACCGTAATCCTGAGCCAGAGAACAAGGAAATCACGGCAAGTCTTACTAATGAGTGAATAAATATAAGCTGTGTTTGTGGGAAGGTTGACTCTGTAGCTTCCTAAGGGCGTTGGGTTTTTTTTGGGCAGATTACACTCTGTGACTACGCATGGAATACATAAAAGGCTATAATACTTTTCATGAAATTTTAGACAGAAAAATTGAAAAGTTTATAAGGTCAGTTCAGATTTTATTCAGGCGTACACATGTTCAACATTTCATGGAGCTATGTTAATTGCACAATATAAGTGATCTAACAAATTTCCTGCAAGAAATCCAAACATTTCCTGAAAGAATTTTAAGAATTGTTTGGGTTTAACGTCCCAAAAAATCATTATTTTACCAGAAATGTGTGTTCCCCAAGGTTGGATATGCTGCCGCCACGTGAAATCCACATTGTGAAAACTTCCTCTGTTTACTCATAGTTCTTAAAAAAATTCAGGGCAACTTAACAGAGACCGCACTACCAGCATCACTTGACTTAAATCTAATATGGCCGTTCTAGAAATCACAGGTGTTTCATGGAATAATAGCAAGCTTGACTCTCTTTCGAATTTCTGGCACGACCCTTCCCTTCGCAGTGACTTCATTTCACAGACTCACGACTTATTTCATTGTATCAGGAATCCGCGATAACGCCAGAATGCAAATGGGAAACAAAATACTACTACAAATGAAGGTCGCCAAAATGCTGGTCACCACAGCATGGTAGAGTGAAGGCTGCCTTGACTGCTGTACTCACTGTTCATTTTGTTCTTTGTCGTGTAAGAACAAAAAACCATTTTGAAAGTGCAGTAGGCCTCAACGTGCTTACCTATATTTTTGGTCTTCATTACAGATTGATGACATGATACAGTTTATCTGTAATTATATAAAAAATGACTCCATTGGGATCCTGTCGAATGCCCACCTGGCCTGGGCAGACCAGGAAAAGGCGGGAATCTGCTCGCAGAAATGCCTAGCCATTGCCGAGAAAATCAGCATCTGCCTCGACTTTGCCAAAAATGGCAAGACTGCCTTTCTGCGCCGTGAAGAACGGCCTCTGCAGTACCCAGACTTCATGGAGAAAGGTAGCCACAAGGCCACGTACCGATCTGACCATGCGCTTGGAATCCTGTACCGAACTTGCCGTTCCTTGGAAGCGGCTGTTGGCAGGCTCGGCCACCGGCATGTTGATCCTGGCCGGTGCCATGCACTCGCCGTGCCAGGATGGGAGAAATACCGAGAGTCAGCGTTGCAAGCCCTAATGTATTACAATGCCAACCTTCGTCGAATATTGAACCAATATGGAATTGGGTCAGAGGGGGAGGTGTTGGCCTGCATGGTGAACATCTTTGACACCTACCACAGGCGCCCAATCAGACAAGCTGAACATGGAGGAGCTCATTGAAAAGATGACAAAATTACTAACAGAAACAACAAAGGGATATTTTTTACGATCACTGTCTACAGGAAGTGCAGAGTGACTGCATCGATGATCCAGGGGAGCGGCTTATGCGGAAGCTGCGCAGGGCATCGGCTTGGTACATGGTCACCTATGAGCTCAGTGTAGGAGAGCACCTTTTTCAGTTTTCCTTGGTGCATTGCTGATGTTCTCGTCGAAGTTCTGTGCAACTCAGGTACACAGGATAGGGTGTGGTACCCAAACATTCTTTACTGGAAGATAGACCAGATTGCTGGTAACAACACTGTCCTCAGAAAAGACGATAGCCCGAGCGAAGGTTGTGATTCAGTGAGAAGTGCCTTCAAAATTATTAAGAAGTGGCTTATAAAGGAAACACTTCTTGGCCAGCATGAACCAGGCACCACAACCAAGCCTGGGTTATGTTCCAGATGTTTGCTTGACATCTTCAAGGAGTTTCTGGCTAGCGAAAAACTTGTAACAGTAGGCAAGATTGTTACGAGGAGGCGGCATGCAATGATGGTGTCAATGGCAGCAGCCAAATCGGAAGCAACTCGTGAGCCGGTGTTACCGAATATTACAAAATCAATAGGTCCACAGGCACTAAAACAGTGTGCAGTTCAACAAGAATTCGGCCAAAATGGATGCTTCTCACGCCTGGCGAACTGGGGATGGCTTCTTGGGGCCATGTTTTTTCGTTTGAGCTTGAAAACCAGACAGACAAGCTTGGTACGGCACACCAGAATGGACAGAGTTATGAGCAGCACCAAGAGTATTTTCCAGCTAAGCCAGAAGGTCGGACTGACAACCCTGGCATGGTACACCGGAATGGACACGGTGATGAGCAACAGCAAGTGCTTTTTTCCTGCTAAACCGTGAAAGTCAGATTGACAACCCTGGTGCAGTGCTCTGGGATGGACGTGGTGATCAGCAACTCCCAGAATCTTTCATGGCTGAGCCTGAAGGTCAGACGGTCAGTCCTGGTACGGCACACCAGAATGGAGGCGGTGATGAGCCACACCCAGAGCTTCTTTTGGCTAAGCCTAATGAGCAGTCAGACAACCGTGGTATGACGCACCGAAATGGACAGGAGCCTTTTTCGGCACAGCCTGAAGATCGGACGGTCAACACTAGCACAGCGTACATGAGTGGACACAGCAATGAGCTACTCCCAAAGGCCTTATTCAGTTAACCTTGCGAATCAGATGGGTAACCCTTTTGTGATGCACGAAAATGGACGTGGTGACCAACGCAAAGAGCCAGAAATTTCCAAAAATCCCAGTGTCGGCACTCTGGTGACCTCATTCCTGCGGTGGTGCCTTGAGCAACACCAACTTCCACGGAATATATGTCGAGCCGGTGTGTGTTTGGGTGGCGGCTACAAGTGCCAGTCCCACAGGTTGCCAATGGTGGCATTGCGGGCTTACAGTTCGCTGGCGGTGTCACTGGACCCATGCCACATTTCGTTACCCTGTGACCCTGCCTGTCACGAGCCACATCAGGAAGTAACTGAGCGGGACCCCGTCCGGATACCTGTTGCCAACCCTATGATGGATCTAATGCTGCGCAACGAGCTGGACGCAGTGAGTAAAGCTGTTCCATCTGCATTTGAGTGGTCATTTTCAATGAACACCTGATATATGTTCAGTATGAATGCTAAGAGCACAGCACAGGCTTGAGTGAGCTATGGTAATTTTCCACCTTTGTTTTTGCTCTTTTTGTGCACAAGTTTAGCCTCCCCAGCCTTCTTACATTCCAGACCCATTGGAATGCAAGTCAGCGGAAAGGGTTCGATAGTAATTTGAGCACCTCAAGGGCATAATTTTATTGTACATGAACCAGTGTAGTTCCAAGAAAAGCTATTAACCCATTGTTTCCCACAGCCAATCAAGGTGCGCAAGTAAACATTTTTTGCTTATATGTGATACCAATACATCCGAATGCAGGAATAAACTGAAAGCTTGGAAAATTTAGCTTTAGTTTTAGAACGAAACAAGTGTCCACATATGTGGACGCTGCGAACACCAGTTACTATTGGTCCATCATCCTTCTTCATTGTACATGGGTAACTTTTCATGCCGACACCTCTGTTTCAACGCAATTAATCATTATCAGCATCACTACTTTCCATGATCAACGCCTTCATTGTAATATCATCATCATCGTCATCATAAACGTTCACGTGACCGCTTGCTAACGGCTCTGATTCAACACTTGCATCATCATCGTTCATTATTGCCATCATCAACGCGTTAATCGTCATGTTCAACGATTTCATCATCACGATCATTATCACCACTCAAGGCCCATTTGCTTGCCCAGCGAATTTTCGTTAACCTCCCTGCCTTTCCTTTGCCTCTCTCTACTTCAACGTGTTCGTCATCATCTTTATCGTCGTTGATCATCATTTGCCAATGCATTTATGGTTACGTTCAAACTGAATGCTTTCATTATCAGCCGTAGCATTGTTCAAGGGGATACCGCTGCTCTCCAAATCGGAACATTCGCTTCCGCTAGTCAGCTCGAAAATTATGGCATGCTTAATTGTATTCATCACATAATCTACGTCCCGAATAAAGCAAATAAATTCTAAACATAACTTCTAGAAGGTGTGCTTAGCTATATTACAGATAATATTTTGTGCAGAGCCGCTCGGCAACGAAGCGGGTCGTGCTACCATTCGGCGTTCTATCAGCTTCTTACACGAACTTAGTATGCCTGACGTCCACAAACGTGGACGCCGCAGCAACAACTCAACTTAGAAAACTATGGTCGTTCAGAGTGCAACAACACTAACACAGAAATGAGATAAACCTTTCCTTTCTTGAATAAAGGCGAAGAGTTTAAAAAAGTCTTAAGAATTTAGAGTCATCTTATAAAAAATTGGCAGCGTATCTGCGTGCTTCGCTGCAAATGTCGTCGAAAGACGATAGTCTTCTGCCGGCCTTACTACAATGTTTTGCCTTGACTCAGACAGCGCTTTCTCTATGTTGAATCGGCCGCATCTGGCTGGCCTTGATAAAACAGAGGAGGCGCTGCGTGGTATGGACGCCATCTGGCAGTGCTGTCGAGAAACATCACCTTGTGCAGAACCCAGCAGCAACATATCGTCGGCCAGGGCTTTTTCGTGCATAGCGTAGCTTTTTGAACGCAGCCTAAGAAACGCTGGGGTCTTCATAATTACGTATCTATGTATTTTCTTATAAAGAAACATACCAGAGACTACTTATGTATTGACGTTGCTCCTCAGACATGCGTAACATTTGCTTTTTGATCGACACTGTTCACAAGTATGAACAAAAATACTTGTGCAAGATGGCTGGGCGCTGAGAAAGTGGTTAAACTTTGGCTGTGGAGCTGAATCGGGTCACGGACAGACAGACAGACGGACAGACAGACCAAAATATCTGCGAAGAAGTATCCTAAGAAAGACTATCGTCTTTAAAATATCTAGGCATGCACCTATACAGGTGGCTTCAGAAGAACGCCATTATTCTGTGCGCACGTACCCCTGTTTGTTCACAGAAGTGGACATATATAAGTATTACTAACATTTTAAATCAGTTTTTAAGGCAATGGGTTGGCTAGCCTGATGTGACTACACTGATTTGTTTCGCCCACATATGGGAACGCAGGGATAGCAAGGAATAAGGTTGACTTGGGCCAACCTTGGAGGGCCAACCTTGGAGTTCAATAGCCCATTCATTTGCTGGAGCTCAGTGGCTATGGCTGCCTAGCTTGAAATTATGGCTGTTTTGGATAGAGGAAGAATGAGAAAATGCTTTGGTATGTACTGTGCTTTGGATGCATGTTAAATATTTTCGGCTATCGATACCATTGAAGAGCCCTCCACTTCGCATTCTTCTTAATAACCTGCAGTTTTCAGGAATGTAAAACCCACAATACCACTCTTTATGCAGTTCCCATCAATAAATGCACTTTAGTTAAATTTGATTTGAAGCAGGACGAACAGATTTACAAGGTCTTTTTGCGGCCGCTCAGATGAAGACTTAGGTCGTATAACTTTTTCGGAAGTTTACAAGCCAAATAGTCATAATCGGCGTGGTGTTACAGGTATACCGCAAAATATTCTTAACTCATTGAACCTGGTCACAAAACCATGTTCAGCTTAGTTTGGTTGATGAGAGTAGAAGCTTGGGATAGTTAAAGTAGCAACGGGGGAATATTTTCAAGGGCCCACCTAAGTTCGGCTAAAATTGGCCAAGATGGAAGTTTAGACAGGGTTCAATATTGTGAATGATGAATCTGTGTATCACATATCTTTGGTGCTGGATTATCGTTGCCAGAGTTGAGCAATATTAACGCGATAGCGTTAAAGAACTCGTTTCGCAGAAATTCTGGCGTCGACGTCGGTGACGGCATCGTTGGTTGCGATCAAAAAATTATCATATTGTCCGTGACCGAAAAAATCGGAAAAGATGCAAATGAAATTATTAATAAAAATCTTCGGGTCCAAGTGAGGATCGAACCCAGGCCGTCTACGTGGCAAGCAGCTGTTCTACCACAGAGCCACGTTGTTTCTTGAAACTCGTTCGAAAAAAAAAACACTATATGAGTGTCATGTAGTAGAAGGAGTCTTTTTTTTTATCGCATATAATATTGCGAGGCAGAAGCGTAGAATTACGCCAGGAGTCAAAACTTGTGAATTGCGCGACGACTGGGTGTTCTAAAGGCCCACCCATTACAAAGAGCTGTGCCATATTTAGTCATCATCATCATCAGCAGCAGCAAAAGCATGAACAAAGTGAACGTCTGCGTACGTTTGCGTTTTGCATGACGGATGCGTAGTGAGCCTTGAGTTGATTCGCAAAAGGAATAATTATGGCGTAGTGGGCCCTTAACGACTCTATTTGCAGTGGGCATTCTAGGATACCTTGAAACGGCCAATGTTACCCGCAGAGTCGTTCATTTCCTTACGGCACGGTTGAAGCATTCACCGAGAATCGAAGCGAGGCTAGCAATTGAGATGGGGATGCGCACGATGCCCTATTACGCTATCGCGTTCTACTCTTGAAGGCGAAGCTCGAGCACCCTCCTAGTTTTTTTCGTGAAGGAATATAACGCGTGCGTCAGATATGCCCTTTAATTTTTAGAGAACTCATTTTTCAACAGTTCAGTTGAGGTTCCACAGGCTGTTAGGGCATAACCTTCGTCGGCTCATGTGGGACAGTATAATGTCATTTGGGCGAGACAGTCGGCCACAATGGTTTGTGGAATTCACATAAAAAGTCCTTGATACATTGGCTCAAACTTATCATTTTTTCTAGCAAATAATTTGGGAAGTGTAAAAGAATTTTGTTAAACGGTAGCTCTGTTGTTTTTGCTTGAGCAGCATAATGCTTCAAGGAAGCTCGAAAGGCTACTGTATACACGTGGACATTCTGCAATAATGAAGCAAAGGCAGAGGTTTTGGGCTCATGTGTTGCTACTCCAAGCAACCGGTAAAGTAACAGTGCTTACCTACACGAAGCAACCTGGAAGAGCTTTGCAGTTAGTTCAGTTTCTTGCATCAGGCACTACTTCTTTGTTGCCCACACATATGACAATTCTTCTTTTACCTAGATACTGCAGAAAATAGAAGTCAATCTCCAGTGGTGCTTTGTTCTTACTATGCTTATGTAAACCGTATGTGAATAAGAATGTGCTAATATTTTCAAAGCGCTCTAACTCGCCTGTGGTTGGCCTCAGGAACTTTTTATTGTGCACAGTAAGCTACCTGTCACTATACAAGGTAGTATCAAAACGCTTCACGACTGTCTATGCTTTCAATAGAGTTTCAGGAAACACTGTTTTGGAACAGTTACCAATGCGTTTAGTGCTCTTGCCATTTTACAAATAAATTTGAGAGTGTGGCTCCTGCAAATCAGGCTTCAATCATGCAGTGGTGTCAAATCAGCAACCTCACAGTAGAGAAAGCCACAGAACTCTCTGCGCAAGGAAGTTTTCCTTCGGGTAGATAAAGAATTTGCAGAGCTTCCATTCGGGAAGTGTGGGTTTTATTTATAGCTCCGTGCTACACTGAAGTAAATTGAGATGAATAACCATTTTTTCTAAACCGCGCTGTCTTATCCGAGTGGTAAGGAATATTTCAGAAAGCACAAATCAATCCAAAACATCTGCTATGACGAGTTTTGATGTTACTAATGAACTTTCCTTCTCCTTCTCTTTCTATATATATTCACTGACATGCCAAATTATATACATAAAGCGAGAGATGAGTTATGCAAACGCCTTCACTTTCCAACGCATGGGACTGAAATGAGGAGAAAATTTTAGAAGAGTATCTCAGGAGTTGGCACTGCAGGAGCGTGCTGAATAAAGCACCACACATGTAAGAGCTGTGTAAACTTTCATAACACAGCTGTATAAATGAGAGAAGTACGCTGCTTCAGTGTTTAGTCCCTTGTAGAACATAACTGATCGAAATGTTGAGAAACAGTATAAAGGAACACCATGGACTGGCTATGTCAACAGGACGTCTCAAGACATATTTCAGGGAAAAGCCACCCACGAGAAAATATCACTCAATCTGATATATGATTCATCATGATCTTCATTTTCAGCCTATTTTATGTCCACTGCAGGAAGAAAGCCTCTCCCAATTATCTTCAATTTACCCTGACTTGTGTCAGCTGATTTCGTTTGATCCCTATGAACTTCCTAATTTATTCATTCCATCGAACCATCTGCAATCCTCGGCTATGTGTCCCATCTCTTGGTATTGATTCTCTCGCACTATCTGACCATCGATTATCTGTCCTTCGCAGTATGTGGCCTGCCCGGGTCCACTTTTTGCTGCGGAGCGATAAATGGTACACCTGCTTAATTTTGCAGCGTCCGTCTGAAAACTGAAAAACAACCCTCGTGATCTCTTTAGAGCAAGTGGTGACGACACATGATGACATCATCAATCGACATCGTCGAGTGGCCAAAGGTATGCCAATCCCGAAGGCAGTGCTACACCATCTGAGGTGCAGGTAGCTTCAGGGGGGTGGCATGCCTTTCGTGCATGTTTAGCCACGTCAGTCGAGTGTGAATGGGGTGTTGGTGCCATAGTGGCCATAGTGCGTGGCAAGCATGAGTCGACCGCGCATTGTTAGGACGCCTCAGGAGCAGAAGAGAGTGCACCGGTCAGCTTCACTGGTCACACACCTTCACATTGGAATGACTCCATCTTTTCTTCTAAATGTTCATTAAAATTTCGGCTACCTCAATTTGTTCTCCAATTCGCTGTTATCTTCTGTCTGTTAATGTTGCACCCATAATTTTCCATTTATTCACACGATGTTAATTTGTTAAAGGGGCCATGACACCCAATATTCGATCATAATCTATGTTTTTTGGGTTAATCCTTGAGTGTTCACAAATAACCTGGCGAAATTTTTAGTGCATTTGGTCGAGCACTCTTCTTTAATTGAATATTTTTATATACTGGCGAGTGACCTGACAGTCTGGCAACACTGGCGCACTCGAGAGCCGTGTCGTAACAAGCAGCTAGCTGTGCGAGCGTCTGCATTCCGGCGAACGATATTGTTCTGTGATCAGCTGCGCATGAAATCGAGATATTTTAGCTTCCTCTAGTTCGGCACTAAAATTGAACAATTTGCAGTGGCCAAAATTTTGGTAGAAGATGACGACTCCTCTCTTTGCTGCACATCACGTCACAGGCGCCATGGCAAAATGGCGGTCGCTGGCTGTGGGCGGGGTTTACAGCCGGCGACTTCTAGGGCTTGTTCTAGACTGAAATATTCTATTACGGCCCACATTTCATACCTGTATAGGCAAGTAAACCCTCTACTTCTAGTTACCAAATTGTTGGGTGACCGTGTCATGGCCCCTTTAACATCCATGTTTCTACCTCATATTCTAGTACAGCCAGTAAACAATGGTTGTACACTTTCCGCTTTAGGTACAGAGGTAGATTGCCTGTCATAATTTTTGAATGCCTGCCATAAGTTTTCCAGGCCATTTTTATTCAGTGAATTTCCTCTTTATGCCAGCCATCGGCTCAACGTCCTGGATCTCCCTTTCCCCTGAAACGGCTCAGCCGCGCAGAACTAGGCGTGGTAGGGGGTCGAAACCACCCCACCGTTAGCTCGGGTCTGTGGTGTTTCTACACACCAAGCGCCTGAAGAAGCAGACGCCTCTTTAAGGGCACCTGGATCTTTTCTCTGATCCTTTAAAGTTGTGTGTACAATTTATTTCAATTCGTAGACTTGCCAGCGAGCGCAGCGGCATATTTAACATTGATCTGTATTTTACCAGCGAAGCTGTCTCAGACAGCCGGAATTTATGCGACCTATCCTGTGTGGCCTATTCTGTGCAGCCTATCAGGTATGTGTCACAGAAATTGGATAAATCCCGCTACTCACCACTGGTCTACTAAAAAAAGCAGGCAACAGTTAGACCAACAGTAGGGAACGGAAAAGGCAATGGCGGCTGCGAGAAGGCACCGAAGCGATTGATGGCCGACGCCAACGATGACCTGCCCGTAGATCTATAATAGGTGCGAACTCTTGCTTTAAGGGCGAGTTTCTGTCTCTGGAGTTTGGACATCCGTGTCGTGTCTGAGTCTGTCTGTGGTTTAACTCGAAGCGGTCTGCACTGAGAATCAATGTAGAAACAACCTAGCATCACCTAGCTAAAGACTAGCAATGACCTAGGATCAACCTTAAAAAAAACGTAGAAACAACCCTCATCAGCTAGCTAACGCCTAGAAAATTTTTGTAGCGCTTAAAGGGGCCCCTGCGACACAAATTAAGTGTGTAGTTTTCGTCTCTTGTTCTCAAACTGTAGAATGCACCGATATCATTGCTCGAATGGCAATGCCAAAACCAACGCTGTTATAATTTTATTTCAACGGAGAAACCACACTGTTTTCGGACTAGAGCGACTCACCGCGGCTATTTTTGTGATCGGAAATGACGCTTCACCACGTGGGTGTGACGACATAGGCCGTGCATTTTGATTGGTTTTGATTGGTTCAATGTGACAAGTCGCATGTAATATTCATATGGTCCCAGATAGGCCACACTATTGTGCACTAAAAATTATAAGAGAACTGTTTATGCTTCCTGAGAAACAAAACGATTTCTGTTTTTAAATATGAAAATGTGAAAAAAGTTGCGAAACGACGCTAGGAACGCTGCACAACGGCCACCGCTAGCTACCACGAGGCGAGTCGTCCGGTGCGTCTCTGTAAGAGACGCGCGGTGATTGAAAACGGCCTTTGACGTCAGTGGGAAAGGTAAATCCGAAAAGCAAAGTTTTTTCTCGTCGACTGCTGGGGTTTTGAAGTTTGCAGACTAAGAACCTCCGTTCCCGTGTACCGATTGCGATTATTCGTTTTGCGTTCACCTCAGTATTCGGCACTACACGAACTCCAGCGCTGCAGAATGCAGACGAAAACGCGTCGCGCAGCTCTTTAAGCACAATCACACAAAAGAAACACATGACGACGGGACAGCCCCTGTCCCGTCGTCATGTGTTTCTTTCTCTTCTGTGATTGTACTTAAGGGCTACAAAAATGTCTGTTAGCAAGTACCAACTCGCCCAGCAACACGTTCTTCTGCCTAGAATCAACGTAGAAGCAAGCACATTAGTCTTTAGAATCGTGCGGTTTTGCTGCGCCAAGTCTTGCGCGGGTTAGGGCAAGCTTTGCCAAATTTTGAAACCTGTTATTAAAGACAACTTTTGCTATTGGAGAGTGGATACATTTACTGAGAAGCTATTTAGAGGCCCGCAGTTCTAGCAACGTCTCTCATTCTCGGGTACTCCAATGTGACAAGGAGTGACCGCACTGTCACCCGAAAGCAGCAGCAGCAACTTCAGTGAACCACTTAAATCCGTTGTTAAACTAGTGTCATCAATTTCAATCTGTCATTGTTGCTTCAACCAATAGTGCTGCACTGAGTGCTACCTGCAAATTTAAGGAGACAAACTTGTAGCATAAGTTTGCCATGCTGCTGGTTAAAATAACTCAGTTGATACTGGAACCGTGTATTGTATTGTTTGGTCAGGCAATCAATGGCTAGCTGAGCAAGAAATTTGCCATATTTGTTGACGAGTAGTTTGATTACGCTGAAAGGGCACACGTTGCTTGGTTGTGGCATTTTAAATTCGACAACAAATGAGGTAAGGTTGCCCACGATGTAGCAGTTTATATACAGGTGCAATTTGCAAAATTAAGGAGACAAACTTGTAGCGTATAGATGCTATGCCACTGTCGGACCCACTTACACGTAGATTGCACACAGCTTTTAAAATTATATGTGCTGTTTATCTCATCAACTTAAGCATCAGTGAGAAACGTTCGATTTCAGATCACTCATCCCAAATGTATGCAAATCAAACCTATTGGTGGGTAGCATGACTCACATTGTTACTGTATGATTTGCTGAGATGTAGCAAGTCATCCTGGCTTCAGTGGCTTGTGCAGTAGGTGTAGCAGGCAATTCATCACATAGCTGAGGCACAAAGGACAGTGCCGTGCTTCATCTAAGTTGGCAGCTGCAATTATTTATTAGATGTGATGCACTGATTATCACTGATTTCTTCAAGAAAGAAACAAGTCCACTTACGTTGCTTTTAGACTAATAATTTAATGACATGCCCGACATCAACTCAGCAGTAAAATCACACCATGAAATTATTGATATATTGCCTGCAATAATGTGACCCCATATAACGTCCATGCACTTGGTATAACACAAGCATCGACAAAAAAGAATTGGGGGACCCTTGAGCTTCGCCTTTAAGAGTTGAACGCGATAGCGATATCCTGTCCCTAGTGCGTACTTCAGTCACTTAGTGCGTACTATGTAATGGGCAGCATGCTTTAAACCACGAGCAATTATGCGCGTGAAATGTTTTCGAACTTGCTATGTGCCCACTACGGGGTCTTAATGGAATACGCGCAGTAACGTGTGTGCCTTTTGTAATGGGTGGCTGGCTTTAAACCACGAGGTCGTTGTGATATTCACATGTTCTGACGCCCGATGGCAACGTACGCTTGTACCATGCAATATTACTGCGATATTACATGTTGTATTGTGACGCCTGTATACAGGACGCGTGTGTTTGTAAAGCATGAAAGTTATTTTCACTGCATTTCCAAGCAGAGGAAGTTATTTTTGCTGAATTTCCAAGCAGGCGCGTGGCTGTGTGGTAGAACACCTGCTTGACACGCGGACGGCCTGGGTTCAATCCTCACTCGGACCCGGAAATTTTTATTATTAAATGCGAAGCATTTCTTAGCGAACTTCAGCGACTTTGAGCGTATCTATCTATCTAGCCGCCTACGACTTTGTGCTCTCCTGGCCGTATCGTTAATGGAATTTATACCAAATTTGGTATTACATAACATGACTGTATGACGAACATAAATGGCTGGTCATATCATGAAAATCCTGAATAACTTCTCATGAAAAGTATGATTTACATGCCACGCTCATGGCGCGCTCGTGGCTCTTTCGTTAGCTTGATATACACCAAATTTGGTATTGAGTGACATGGCTATATGACGAACATAAATTACAAGTGGTAATATGGAAATCATGACTTGTCATGTGCGACATGACTTGCATGCCACGCTTATGGCGCGCTCGCGGTCGTTTCGTTAGCTTGATATACACCAAATTTGGTATTGAGTGACATGACTGTATGACGAACATAAATGACAAGCGGTAATATGGAAATCATGACTTGTCATGTGCGACATGACTTGCATGCCACGCTCATGGCGCACTCGCGGCCGTTTAGTTAGCTTGATATACACCAAACTTGGTATTGAGGGACGTGACTGTATGACGAACATAAATGACAAGTGGTAATGTGGATATCATGACTTGTCATGTGCGACATGACTCACATGCCACGCTCATGGCGTGCTCGCGGCCGTTTCGTTAGCTTGAGATACACCAAATTTGGTATTGAGTGACATGACTGTATAACGTACATAAATGGCAGGTGGTAACATGAAAATCTTGGCATGCATGTCATCTACAACGCCATTTACATGCCACGCTCATGGTGCGCTTGCGTCCGATTCGCTAGCTTGATATACACCAAAATTGGTATTACGCGACATGACTGTATGACGAACATAAATGACGGGTCCTAACATGTAAACATGACATGCAAATTATGTGAAGCATGATTTGCGCCTTCCTGGCTGCTTCGCATTACATCGATTCTCACCGTGCGTGGGATCTGCCGGTTTTTTTTATTTTATTTCCATCTTTCTCGACTTTTCGGTCACGGACAAGATGATGATTTTTCGCTCACAGCCAACGACGCCGACACCGAAACCGACGCCGACGCCGGAATTTCAGCGAAACGAGCTCTTTAACGCTATCGCGTTAATAATGGGGCCTTTGTATCCATCCGTTTCCCTCTGCGTACGATTAAAACTTTTTTCTATGGTTTGCCTTTAGGTGCGACAGCTGCTTATGCGCTGGACGGGTGTCCAAGATGTGCAAATTCAACTACAGGACAGTGCAGACAACTACATTGTGGTGACGTCGACAGGGCGTGACTGGCAGGTGTGGTTCCTGGAGGAGCTACTCCTGCAGAGCTGGCTACCGCAGGCCATTCACTGTGGTGACATTCATAAATTCCTGAAACGAAATCACCACGCTGCACCAACGATGCGGTGTTCTAGAACCAAGAGATGCAGGCAGCGCTGAACCAAGTTTTTGCAATCTGGATGAGCAGCGTGGATAAGGTGTGTGCTGTGATAAATACCGTCAGAGACATATCAACATTGTCAAAATATGCGCTTTATACTCTTCATTGTTTTCAAAACATGATGTGGTTCTTAAATGTGTTTGGATTTTATGTGGTGGCTTTTCGTTCTTTTCGAACAAACCAGGTGCTTCACTGGTGTGTTGCTTTTCAATAAGAATGCACATTTCAGAGATTTTTATTCAAGACTTCCTGCCTTAGCAGTAATGCAGATGCAGTAATGTGCTGTGATGCTCAGTTCACTCGCACGCTTGCAGCGGCTGTATGTGTGATGCTGATTGTTCTCCAGACTGAAAGACTGGAGATGTGTGATTGGATTGAGCGACGCTTACTTTGTGGATGTTTTCATGATAATACCCGGCATTGGGGGGAGTTGTCGGCCAACAGTGTTCTCGCTTATTCACTGCCATTTATTAACGTTCCCTTAATGTTCTTTTCCTGTGATGCTCAATGTATATTATGGAATGCGATGGAGTTCATAAATTGCATTCATTTATTATGAGAAATATGCTTCGGTATCATTTTTTGTGTCAGGGAAAAGAGGCACTTCACGATCCGGAGGCATACATGTTGCACTGATGGTGAGCTTCCTAGATTACTAAGAGCAAACGAGTACTACACTGTCTGAACTGGCTCAAGCTCTTTCTCCCATTTATACCTATGCTCAGTCAAATTCACACACCATTGTACAAACAGCTGTTACTGTGGCCGTCTCATTGTTATCTAATTATTAG
This sequence comes from Rhipicephalus appendiculatus, assembly GCA_030522465.1. Classification (NCBI taxonomy): domain Eukaryota; kingdom Metazoa; phylum Arthropoda; class Arachnida; order Ixodida; family Ixodidae; genus Rhipicephalus; species Rhipicephalus appendiculatus. The sequence goes on from JALIZH010012965.1 coordinate 126,970, forward strand.
CTCTGTTAACGACGCTGTGCCCAGCTGCAATATTGGGGCAGTTCCGATTATACTGCTTTTCATGCTTCCGTAGTAGTAAAAGTGCCATCGGACTTTGACTGACAATGAAATTAGCAGCCCATGAACACAGGAGGATATGAGTGGCGCCAAATTGAGTGGAAGTATTTGTGGTACGAAAGTACGGCCCAGCTGTGCAGGCAGAATAACATAAAGCATGACAGACAGGGTGTGTGAGTGATAAAACTGTCAGTGCAATAGACCCTTTAGAAAATTCAGTCTGGCAACATGGGTCGGGAGCTCTGCCGCCATATCTTGTTCACTCGTGCGAGGCGGCGGTGCTACAGGCGGGGCAGCGGCGGCAGCGAGAAGTAGCAACGCACGTCGACAATGTCTCGCGAGAACCTCGAGTGGCTTGCGGACTTGTCGGTTATTCCCGACAGCTTTTCTCAAAGGAGTGCTGACGTCTACTGCGCCAGGCAGAGCGTGTCTGGCCCCTCTAGCCGCACGTCGAAGCGCAGCTACAAGCTGCATTGCGAATCTTACACGGATCCGTGTTCGGTCCGTGTAGCCCGGTTGCCAAAGCGCGGATAGTGACCTTGGATTATTGTTCTTAAATGCGAAGCATTTCTTAGCGAACTTCGGCGACTTTGAGCGTATCTATCTATCTATCTATCTATCTATCTATCTATCTATCTATCTATCTATCTATCTATCTATCTATCTATCTATCTATCTATCTATCTATCTATCTATCTATCTAGCCGCCTACGACTTTGTGCTCTCCTGGCCGTATCGTTAATGGGATTTCTACCAAATTTGGTATGGCATAACATGTCCGTATTGCAAACATAAATAGCTGGTCATATCATGAAAATCATGACTAACTTGTCATGAAAAGCATGATTTACATGCCACGCTCATGGCGCGCTCGCGGCCGTTTGGTTAGCTTGAGATACACCAAATTTGGTATTGAGTGACGTGACTGTATGACGAACATAAATGACACGTGGTAATATGGAAATCATGACATGTCATGAGCGACATGACGCATTCCACGCTCATGGCTAGCTCGCGGCCGTTTCGTTAGCGTGAGATACACCAAATTTGGTATTGAGTGACATGACTGTATGACTAACATAAATCACATGTGGTAACATGGAAATCATGACATATCATGAGCGACATGACTTGCATTCCAGGCTCATGGCGTGCTCGCGGCCGTTTCGTTAGCTTGAGATACACCAAATTTGGTATTGAGTGACATGACTGTATGACGAACATAAATGACAAGTGGTAATATGGAAATCATGACATATCATGAGCGACATGACTTGCATTGCACGCTCATGGCGCACTCGCGGCCATTTCGTTAGCTTGATATACACCAAATTAGGTATTGAGTGACATGACTGTATAACGAACATAAGTGGCAGGTGCTAACATGAAAATCTTGGCGTGCATGTCATCTACAACGCCATTTACTTGCCACGCTCAAGGTGCGCTTGCGTCCAGTTCGCTAGCTTGATATACACCAAAATTGGTATTGCGCGACCTGACTGTATGACGAACATAAATGACAGGTCCTAACATGTAAAACATGACATGCAAATTATGTAAAGCATGATTGGCTCCTTCCTGGCTGCTTCGCATTACATCGATTCCCACAGTGCGTGGGATCTGCCGGCTTTCTTTTTTGCTTCTTTACTGACGCGGTTGTAAATTATGTTACCCTGTGTCGTGTGTAATGTGGCATCTCCTGTGCAGTACGGCGCTTTTTCGCATATATGTTTGGCTACTGTACGAGCAGCGCCGCTCACTGCACGTAACTATACGCGTAGTGTCCAATTCGCCATAGTATGAACATTGTGGCGGTAAAATGCGACAATTTATCTGTTCTTTAACTGATTTAGTGTGCTTATAAGGCCCTACGGTCACCACTTACGCAGGTTGTCAGCTATGCGCGTAGTAGCGGAAGCGCGCTGCGTGCACGCCCTTGATAGCCTGCACCGGCAATGCTGACCGGTAACAGTGATAGTTGTAAGGCGACAGTGGATTGAGGAAGCGTCGCATCGTAAGCAGTGGTTCGCTCGCAGGGCATTTAAAAAGTGGCAAGAGCCGCTGTGCACGCGGCACATCTGGCCAGTGTTTTAGAAAAGCGCACTTACTGTTCCGATGATGAAATGTTGATTGTTTACAAGCCCATCCGAACAGCGATTTGGTCGAAAAATAAAACGGTCACTTCTGTCCAGCCGTACGTACCTACAGGCCGGAGCTATCGAAGAGGTGACGAATAACCGCATAGCATATCAATCGGTACGAACGCAGTTATCAGCCATACCGCATACCCCATTACACTAGGTCCAATGTAAGCACGAGCTAGCACATGTTCGTGCGTCTGACGGGCTCTTGGCGCATTTTAAAAGTAAACACTCACTATTTCAATAAGCGAATAGGCTAACGCACGGACGCACGTACAGCCGCCCATTTATTTAACCTGAACACGCGAGAATCGACCGCCGAGTCTGTAAGCGCCTGTTCCGGGCGTCCGTGGTGGCCGGTTCCCGGAACAGCCTAGCAGAAGACAGCTGCATAGGACTGTTCATCGCAGGCATGCATGTATTCTCGTTCATTTCCGTCGTTGTGCTCCGTTAAACGCCGCTTATCGACTGGGCGGTCGACGCTCACGCGTTCAGGTTAAAAAATTGGCCGCGTATCTGCGTGCTTCGTTGCAAATGTCGTCGAAAGACGGATAGTCTTGTGCCGGCCGTATTCCTATGTTTTGCCTTGCCTCAGCACAGCCTAAAAGACACTAGGGTCTTTAGAATTACGTATCTGTGTATTTTCTAATAAAAGAACACACGACCGGATACTTACATATTAATGTTGGGCCTCAGGTACGCGTAGTATTTGCTTTTTGATCGAATATGTTCGCAAGTATGAAAGCAAATAGCGGTTCAAGATGGCTGGGCGTTCAGAAATTAGGTAAACTTTGGCCCTGTAGCTAGCTGAATCGGGTCACGGACAGACAGACAGACAGATAGACAGACAGACAGACAGACAGACAGACAGACCAAAATTTTTGCGTTTAAGTATCCCAAGAAAGACTATCGTCTTTAAAAAAGGGGCGGCTGTACCTTGTTTCCGTGTTCATCTCTGACGCTCCGTTCGCTGCAGAAGGGAACACAGCAACACGACAGCATTGCCAAGGCTCGCCTACTGGTCAAATCCGTACACAGAAAACCACGCAAGAGGGATTGCAGCGAGTCAGAACTGCCTGCTGCGATTATCGCGTACTCGTATCAGCTGCGCGCATCGCCGTGGGTGAACAAAACATGGCGGAAGAACATGTTTTCGGTTTCATTCGATAGGTGGCGCTGAATTTTCCAAAGGGTGTCGGCACGAGTCTACATGAAGCCTTGGGTTTTAGGGACAACAATGGAAAGCTGAACACGTCCGCGATAGAAATAAGTAAGAGACGGTTGGAGTATTGGTGGCAGAAAAGTAGAGATAAAGGACAAAAATGAAGAATGGGGAAAAATAAGGTCATTCAGCCTTAAGAGGCAGAGAGATGGACCGTGAATTTATATTTTTCTTTGCTATAATAGCAGAGATTTAGTCAATGTAGATAAGGCATTAGGCCTAACATAATAAGAAAGTTTTTTTTTCGAGCCTGGTGGCAGACATGTCACCGCCCCGTTATAAAGGGGACGCTCATAGAATCCATCCATCCATCCGGTCTATTCTTGCAAAATGGAACGGACGAAATGACGCAGCTTGTTCTAGACCATGTTGTTAGAATAAGTTGAGGTCAAACAAGGATTCTCGTCTGCCACAAAGCCTCCTGACAAAAACGGAGATCAGTTCCTTTTTTTTTTTCGGACACTCCGCGCTAAGTGTCATTAGGGTCTCTCGTCAGGAGCTTCAACGTGGCCGCGTCGTTTAAAAAGCTTCATTTTTGACAACTCTTCAACTGTTGGCAGTTTTTCTTCGAGCTCTGATTGACTGTAATCAGAGTAATCCGCTCATATCACTCCGATTTCGTAACAAGTACACAACAGCAAGAGAATCCAAAGAGGCTAGCCAACAGATATAAACACGTAGTGAAGTACCTATACATTGTTTGAACAGCGATAATGCTCTACATGTAAAGATATACACCATCTGCCAACCTAAAAAATGTTGCATTATAGTGCATTCACAAAGTAAAAATATCGAGTTTCAGCTTTGCTTCAAGCTGCCTCGTCTACTATCTATATAGCGTGGCACTTATAGTAAACAATACATAGTTTATTTTAAGTTTATATGTTGGCGCTAGGACTTTATGATATGCTGAGCTTGTTTATGTTTCGGATAAGTTAATTTGTTTTGTTCCGCGCTTTTATTACATTTCACAAATATAAACCTCCAGTAATGTTTTACAAAACTCCACATTTGTTTATTTTTTATTCAGATCTTGTCACCAACTTCCCTCTGCAATGTCTCGGCGATTAAAGATATGAAAATAAATAAACAGGACAACGATTTCGACCACGCAGAACTACAAGCAACATATTGTTCCTCGCATGAGATTAAATTCACGGAGTCATACATCGTACGTAAATTTAAATAGCTACGCCCCCCCAGAAAGTTCTCGCACAGCGACTTGCAATCGCTAAAATCACTAGCTGGCATAATTTAGATATCGTTAAGGGACGAGACATTCAACCACTTACTAGTTTTCTGAGCCTATAAATCATATAGCCCTCATTCACTCGAAGAACCGCTTTCGCATTTTATAGCCTGGCATTTCGCTTGGCCTATGTCTTCCCACGCTTAGACAGGCATATATCATTTTATTGCGATAGCCATTATATGGACACTCTCGGCTGATTTTTGCCGTCGCCGTCATGTCCCGGAATATGTATATGTATTTATATATATATAAAAAAAGGCACAAAGATAAATAAATTATTAGAAAAAAATTTCAACGCACCTCAAAGGACATTCGAACCAGCGACCTCTCGCTCCGCGCAGCCTGCTGCGCTAGCCAACAGAGCCACGCGCCATGCTTGCGCCGGCTATACAACGTCGAGCTATACATACGCACCATTTACCGCTTGCGGTACGCAGATATCGGAGGAGTTTGAGAGTGTTTTCTCCCATACAACGCTCCTACATTTTCCTTTCAAATTGAAAACTGTCCTTGAGACGCGCAGGAGAAGTGGTCCCCTTCTGTACCCACTCATGATGTAGAAGGAAAAAAAAGAACACTGGCCCACTTGGCCTCAGACGCCACCGTGTGACAGGAGACGCAGAGGGGTCATTCCACGTGCCCCAGTTTGAAAGAAAAAGAAATATCAAACAGCGTCGGCTTCTGCATTGTGGGCACTTGCAGCGCGTTTCTCAAGTACAAAGACGTAACAACTATGATAGTTGTTAGTGCACGCTTGTCTTGTGTATACCTATGCGTTCTTTTCGAGCGTCCTGCTTTGTGCTGCAGCGTCGCGCTGCAAGTATCGAGCTGCTTGTTGTTCTTCGTGTGACATTCTAATTTCTTGCTGTCGCATTCATCGCTTCGCCCTAGTGGCGAAACTGTGACTTTTTAATGACCCATTTTATCAGTACACTATAAAGCATCTTTCTCTCTTCGAACCTGCCAGGAATCTCACCCCATTTTTGTCCACTCCATTTTTGTCCCCATCCAGTCGCTACGGATTTCTTTGTGGCTTCGTGCTACGGGTGGTTGTCTATTTTCGCTTTCTTAACCCTTCCGCCACCTTGCGGGATTCTGCAGAACTCATTTGCAAACTTCTTTACGGGAAAAAAGTACATCGAAGCCACATAGTGTTACGAAAACTTGTTAAAAGCAACAGTGAGGTTAAACACTGCCACGCTTTTCTCTTCCGAGTAAGGATTCGTGGCGACAATGTAAGCATGTTCACTCTTTATAAACAGTAATTTACTTTACTTCCAGTGTCCGTGCATACTCTATGGCATTCCCATGGATAGATGCTGATCACATTCCAGGGCTTAGGTCTATATTGGGGGGGCGAAAACGGAATATGTACTGTTAAAGGTAACTTTACCCGGTTTTTCAACTCCGTTCCATTTCACTCGAATCATTGTGTCTTTTGCGCGTTTACAAGCCATATATCTGCAGAGCACAAACATTTATTAGGAAAGCCTCAATAGCGAGCGTCCCCTCGCAAGTGCACCACTTATAAGTCGGCTTAATCATTGAGAGAGGCAATCGCATCACTGTTGCTGCTCTTCCGATGTTCACATGCGCGTATTGTTCAGGGCCACAAAGGAGTGCGAAGCGTGGATATAATACGCGCGGTGGTCCGTTGTGGTTCTGTGAACAACGGCGGCAATTTCGTGCAATGTCACGGAGGCGAATGCAGCTAACGAGTTGTAAGACATTCACAGAGACAATTAGGGTATGCTGAATCACCGAATCACAAGTCACCGAAAGCATCATTTTACGAACGAACGCGCACTTTCTCCGTAAATTTTAATCTTTGCAAAGCGAAACCAAGCACGGGCGACGGGGTCAGTCAGGGATGATCTCGAAGATCATTTCAATAGCATCGCTCTTTTTCGCCGCGATAATGGATATTTTTCGGACGATTAGCGAAATCTGGTAGAGGAAGCACAGGCCACGGCGTTAGCCAGCGGCTTTTTGGACTGAGAAAGCTGGCCACCTTGGGCGACTCGTTGCTTCTTTCAATAAATGTTTATGGCTGCTCCTCCTTTGATGTAATCGAGCCGAGTAGCTCAGTACGACATCGGTCCCTGCAACGTCTGGGCGTTGTCCACGCTTGATATAGGCACGCAATTACTCGACTAGTACCTTCTCTGACGCGGTCGCCGTGACAGGAAGGTTGCGAGAGAGTTCGGCACGTGCGCGCCGTCACGCGCGCTTGCACAATGCAACACCGCGGTGTGGGGAAGCGCAGATTCATACGAATGATTTAGCCCCCGTCGGCGTCACACGCATCGTCGCACGCTAGCAGTGCGTGAGTTGCTATGCACCGGCAACAGTTTCTTCGTAACAAGTTCGGATGTGGACGGCGGACTGCGTGCGTAGCTGTGTTGCGCGCATAATACCAGGTTGGTGACTACCATACATTGCTTATCTCTTCGCTAAGTACATGGGATAATAAGATTTAAGGGGAGATGCGAGTCGAAAAACGCGTTTTGTTCAAAAATTACATATTTTCGTTTTTATTTGCTTTCACAAGTTTAGTTTCTCTACTTTCACGACAAAAAAAACTGAAGATTGTAATTAAACTCGAAGTAGGTCAAAATCGCTTTGAAAGAGCACAAGGTGGCTACTAAAAATCTAAGGAGTCCTGATTGTCTAGAGTCCCCTGGAAATAGTCACCTGGCTGCTTGCCATTGCATTTCGCATGAGCGGTTCAGTAAAGTCACATGCTGAAAATAACCATGATTGCCAAGCTCTCATGATGGAATAAATCATCCTAAATGACAAATCTTTTCCGCATAGATGAGCTTTCAGTTATACCTTTAAAATGCGTTTTTCTCAAGATGCAATGCTGGGCAACTTTATGAGTTTTTACATCATGTTTTTGGTACTTCTGATAGCCAGATCGGGATGAAATTTTGCCCACATATTTCTTAACATGTGCAGAGTGCAAGTATCTACTTTAAAACTTGATATCACCTAATATAATTATTACAAACCTAAAATAAACAATTAGTATGGCCGGAGCATTCCAAGGCTTCTCACATTACAATTTTTCTTGTCCACAAAAACGTTTTATACGCGCTTTCTTGACAGTTATTTGCAATCTACAGATAATCTGTAGCAATATGAGCCAATAATGGCTCAGAACGATAAACATTTACTGGCAAAAGAAGAGTCTAGAAAAATAACTATGTTTTACACATTGTCGTGGTACAAAACAAAAAAATGTACAACTTACTATAAAACTAATTACATATTTGAAATCAGCATAAAATGCTCGATATACAGCAAAAATTTCACTCCCTTAGGCTACAGATTAACGCAGCTTTTTTTTCCGAATCGCATCTGCCCTTAAGGAGTTCGAATACAAGCAATGTAGAAAGTGTAGTGCAAGCAATGAGCAGTAGCTTTCTAAATGCGTGACTATTCAGTGTGAAATGATTTGTCAGATGGAAGCACCTCGATTAGTATTTCAACCACATTTGGGAACGTAAAACCGCCAAGCTGCGTTCTAATTGTGACTGCTAAGTCACGGGCTGCAGTGTCACCAATGGTTACCTTGTTAATACAAAGTGTTTAACTTCATGCAGAGCTTATTCTTTATTCTTTATTGAAAGATTACCCCGCATTGCCCGAAGGCGTTATAGCAGGGGGGTTACAGGCGAGAAAAAACCAGTCCTTATTCGAACAGCCCACACTTGCTCTTCACATAGCCGGTTCCACTGCACAATAGTTCTGACAAAAGTTCCAGTCTGCGCCAAGTGTCCGAACCCCGGCAGTTGGCCGCCTGCAATTCCCTTTTAAAAATTTTGAGCGCTTGTACATAGGTCGCCTCGTGAAATATTTTCCGCTCACTCTCCCCCCCTCCGCAATTTTCTTTTACCGGCTCAAGTATCTCGGGTGGTGACATGGTGGTGGTGGTGAAAAGCATTTATTTGCCATATTGACAAGAAAGAAACAGAGGCGGCCGTAAGGGCTTACTCTGTACAAAGTCAAGGAGGGGTTTAGTCTGGGACACGTGTGGCTTCCGCGGCGGCACGCGTCCTGGCCACGAGGGCTCTTTGGCCTTCTAAGACCGAGCACGGGAAGCCTCCCAACTCAATCATGGGGGGGGGGGAGTGATCGGGGCAATTACTGGGTTAGACGGACATGCCCATACCATGTGAAAAAGATCCGCAAGCGGATGATCACAGTGTGGGCAGTCCTCGGAGAAGGCCGGATTGAAATGCCAGATTATAATAATAATTCTTTGAGTTTAACGTCCCAAAATCCACCATATGATTGTGAGAGACGCTGTAGTGGAGGACTCCGGAAATTTCAACCACGTGGGGTTCTTCAACATGCACCTAAGTCTAAGTACACGAGCCTCGAGCATTTTCGCTTCCATCGAAAATGCGGCCGGGATTCGATCCCGCGACCTGCTGGTGAGCAGTTGAGTACCATAACCACTAGACCACCGTGGCGGGTAAAATGCCTGAGTATCGCCGGGCACAATACTGCATTGGTGTATAGCTGTAGGAGCCAGCGATCGTCAGCCTAGGTCAGGGCCGGTGCCGGGGGGCGGAAATCGGAGTCTGTTTGATTTGTACGTAGCTGTGACGTCTCGAAAGGAGGATAACAAAGAGTGTCGCTACAGGCATGGAAATATGAACCTTAGTAGGTGTTACCAAGAGACACGTGTTTTTGAAGGGACACCACAGAGCTAAACGATTTTTCGCGTGTTAGTATAGTACAACTTCACAATCCCGAAAAGACCACTCTTATCGCGACACGACGCTTGGTAAGCGAGAAAACGCGCGAAAAGAAAATGCGGGTGGAGACGCCACCTTTGAGATTCCCGCACCAAACACCGTGACGTCATAAATTTTGAAGGCGTCTACTGCGTCCTACGTAGCTTCTAATCAATAAAATTGAAGTACATTGTCATCTGTGGGTGCCATAGACCTAGCATACGAAGTTTCAGAAAATTTCATCGAGCCAATGTCGCGAAAATACGAGCAAATGCATTTTGAAATTTTTGACGTCACGCGCGGAGATTTCGGCGCGAAATTTAAAAATAAAACTTCAACCTTCATTTTTCTCCGCTTATAATGAAATTATGATTGTGAAATATATAGTATTAGAGTTCTCAGAGTGCAGTTTGTCAATCTAAAGCCAAGTCATTGTTTCTCTTCAGTGTCCCTTTAAGATATGCTGCTTTCTCGTGCAAGAACGAAGATGCGTCTTACACCTTAAATTGCATTCGAGATTTTTACCCCGGTTTATTTTAAACCGTTAAAATAGATAAGATGTTTGACATATCGGATTTGGATATTCCTCAAAATCGGGTGTATGTAAAAAAAATAAAAAGTTAGCGCAGCTTGCAATAAGTCGCGCAAGGCTGGGTCAGAGCAGAGCTGGTGGGCACCTAGCTGGTCCTGGCTTGGCTAGGCTTTTACTCCCTTCACCTCTGTCTTTGCTGCCTCTTGCTATTCTATACTCTACATGGCTATGCGTGCTCTCTTTTTAGGGGCGAAGCTTCCTTAGGGTCGAGGCTTGTCTGCCGTCGCGCCGTTGTAGCCACACGATGACGATGACGCTGATGACGATGAAGAATAAGCTCGTTTTAGACGACACATTGTCTTTCTGCCATGGATTCTCTTTCTGCCCCTTCGTGCTCACCGGAGACTTTAACGTGGACATCATGAACGAAGACTGGCTAGCTGAACGCATGATGTCCCGTTACGATCTCTGGTGCATTTGATATGAATACAAACGTTCCACCACCATCAGGGGAACTTGTATAGGCATCGCCTTCTCGAACTTTAGACTACATCCGAATTCACGATCCCTTGGCTTTGTACTTTACGGACCACAAGGCCGTTGTACTCGAAGGGAAACGTTTCCCTGAGCTTAGCGTCATATATGACTAAAACAATATCAGGGGAACCCCCTCCTTGGGGTCCGTAGAGCTGTTGAACAAAATCATCATCTACCCCATATGTAAATAATAAAATATTGTGTATATACTGTATCAATATGTAAATAATAAAACAATGTGTATATACTGTATATATAATCACACCACACCCCCACGTTTCTGTGTCAGGTCTTTGTATGATGATCGAGTGGGCAAAATATACGGAGGATTCACGGTTTACCAGATTAACCTCCGGAGCTTCACCCACTCATCATCATTCACTTCGTGGATATGGCGTGATTTTTAAAGACGATAGTCTTTCTTTAGATACCTAAACGGAGAAATTTTGGTCTGTCTGTCTGTCTGTTCCTCTGTTTGTCGGCACGTCGCACGATTCAGCTAGCTGGCCAAAGTTAAACCCCCCTGCCTTACGACCTCCAATCTTGACCGAGGGGCATGTGTTCATACGGGTGAGCGTGGGCAATTAAAAATCAAATATTACGCATACCTGAGGCACAACATCAATACCTTAGTACTATTCACAGTGTTCCTTTAAAACAAAATCTATAGATACGTAATTATAAAGATCCTAGTGTTTATTACGCGGCGCTGAAAATGCGCCGCTGTGTACAAAACAAGTCTCCGCCCAGTGATTTAACTTCGACGCTGTGGTGCTGCCACCTGGCAGCAGCATAGTTCAACACAAGCCGAATGTTCCCCGGTAGCGCTGTAGATGGCGTCCTCTTCTGTTTTATCAATGCCAGCCAGATGCGGCTGATTCATCGTAGAAGAGCGCTGTCTCAGGCAAGGCAAAACATATATGGCCGCTTGATGAAATACGACCCACTCTACAGGACATGATCAGAGAACGCAGAGAAAAGACCGACGACCAAATTTCAGCAGGGAAACGCCGGCGTCCGTCTAAGCGTGCCCGGAAAACGTCCGAAAAACGAGCCCAGCGGCTAGCTCAGCTATTAAATTGTGGTACTCATGCCGCTCATGCAGTGCAGTCGGCACAAGACTATCGTCTTTCGACGACATTTGCAGCGAAGCACGCAGATACGCGGCCAATTTTTTTGTTAATATCTTTTGTCTATCTGTTCATTTCTCTCTTTCTTTCTCACTCTCTCTGTACTCGTTCTCCCCTCTTCATTTACATTTTTCGCACTCTCATATATGTTCGCCTCACCCTCACCTTCCTTTCCCACCCCCTTGCCATACTACACTACACAAGGCTATGCTATGCTCTTCTAGCATACATGCATAGCCGAGTGGTTAAGTCGCACGTCTTAGGATTGTAGGTACACGGGTTCGATTCTCGCCTCGCCAAAAACAATTTTTCTCAATAATTTCTTTTTCTCTTTCTTTTTTAATCTCTCTCTGTACTCGTTCTCTCGCCCATGAGAGTTATTGCATCCCGCGCTGGAGAAATCGGCGGCCACGTTCTGGAAACGAAGCAGAAGACGAGAAGACAACGACGATGAAGAAGATGACGAGGCGAGCGCGTGCCGGTTCGTGATGATGATGTCTGTTTGCTCTGCACGGGCTAACGGTCGGCTTAAACAGCTCTGCTGTTAAAATTCGGCGGAAACTTCCTGATCAAGCATTTCACCACTTGCTCATCTGGTTCAGTCGTTCCTGGCGTTCTGTTTTTCTACGTTCCACTTGATAAAATGACGCGACGTACGCGTAAAGATGGCCAAGTCTAAGAATGCGTAAGTCTATATTACCTCTGTACCTGTAGCTTCAGTTTACGCACTATAGTCGGTACTCCCGCTGCCATTTAGGTTTAGTACCCCCCGCTGTGCAGTCGAGTGGCTCGCGCCCAGACGGCATCGCAACACTGCCAGCGCACATATGCTCTCCATCCCGCCGCTCTGCATACTGTGCGACGCTCGTCATCACTTGAGTGAAATCACACAGCCGTTGCGGGCACAAATGGTTCATATCTCTTGCAAGCGTGTGTGTTTAGCTCAGCGGCTGAAGCACTTGGCTCGTGAGCGTGGTGTCGGAGGTTGGATGTTATCTGAAACCAACGATTTTCTTTATTTGATTCTTTTATTATTTTCTTCGTGTCTTTGCCATCTTTGTTGCTTGTAGAACGTATATTTTTATGCGTTACGGGCAAGCTGACGGATGTAGTACGTAGGCATTTCCTGGCCGATTCACCTACGAAGGCTCACTTATTTAAAAATTTGTATTTCTTAAGGGTTCACCATAGCATTGTATTTGACGCTACAGCTATTGGCGTGCGAATGTGTTGGCTGCACAGGCGACAATAAATATACTAAAAAACGCTTCGTTTTTGTTGAATAATAATTTTTAGGTTTTACGTGCCAAAACCTGTGTGAGATTGTGAGGCATGCAGTACCGGGACTCGTAATTAAATTTGGCCGCTTGGGGTTCTTTAACGTACGCCTAAAACAAAGTACAAGGGGGTGTGCTCAGTTATTAACGTTGGAGTATGTCATCCGACCCCATTTAATTTGGCCGAAAAAAATACAGGTTGCTGTCCGAGCTCCCAGGAAAAGAGCACCAGTCTTAGTGTAGTGGCAAAACAAAATTGCGCCTTCGACAAAAAAAGATCAGAGTTCTCCACTCAGCCAGAACCACCTTGACAGCGGAGCTGTTAAGCTTTTCCTGAAGTCACGTACGCATGGCGTGGAAAACTATCATTATCATGAACCAGCACGTCCTCTCTTCGTTCTCTTCTTCATCTTCTGCTTCGCTAAAAGAACGCGTGCGCCCATTCGTCCGTCGTGGGGTGCAACAATTCTGACGCGTGAGAGAACGAGCACAGAGAAAAAAAGGAAAGAGACAGAAAGAAAAATTCACAGCATATCCACGGAGTGAATGATGATGAGTGGGCGAAGCTCCGGAGGTTCATCGGTAAACCGTGAATCTTCCGTGAATTCTGCCCAGTGCATCATCAACGACGTGAGATCGGGCGCGTTTATACTAAAGGGTCGATGAGAGTCATGGCGACTTGCAGCTCACTTTAATTTTGACATGTACGCTGTGAATTTTTATTGTTTAATCACGCACAGGAGAAATCTCACACAGGCGCTACCTTGGAGGTCAAAATCCAGTGCCTATATATACGGGGTGGTCAGTGAACGGTTGTGCAGCGCGAGCAGTCGGTTTTTTCAATCAGTTTCCGTGTGCTCGTAGTGTCCCACGATTGAATAATTTTTTTCTAAACAAACTCGCCAGCAGACGCTGCCTGCGTCGGCGTCGCCAGGCGAGAGAGAGGGGGGGGGACCGTGGGAGAGAGGGGGGAAGCGTAGGAGAGGAGAGGGTGAGGGTGCCCCTAAAATCGGAGAGCAGCTGCACCGCCAACACCATGAAACTCGCTAGCAGACGCTGCCTGCGTCGGCGTCGCGAGGCGAGAGAGGGGGGGGACCGTAGGAGAGAGGGGGGAAGCGTAGGAGAGGAGAGGGTGAGGGAGCCCCTAAAATCAGAGAGCAGCTGCACCGCCAACGCCATCTAGCGTACCTTCACCCAACCGCCATATTGTACGCATGTCTATGGGACAGCGCCCTCTCGGAAACGAGACGAGAAATGGAATGCGTACAGCGCCATCTAGTATATCGTCACCCAACTGTAGTTTGCATGCATCTCTATGGGAGAGCGCCCTCTATTGTAGGATAAGGGAACGCTACGGGGTACAGAGGATGGTTGACGACGATCGACGACCGACGCCGCTCGACAACCGGCCAGGTCTCGCCATAAGGAGCTTCGCTCCTAAAAAAGAAAGAGAAATGCAAGAAAGAGAGAAAAGAATAGATAGAGAAAGAAATGGCGAGAGAAAGACATCGAAAGAAACAGACAGAAAAAAAGAAAAAAGAGAGAGCAAGAATAGCCATTCGTAGTATGGTATGTCAAGGGGCTGAAAGGAAAGTGAGGTTAATGAGTGAGTGAGGGAAGCGAGGGAAAGGGTGATGTAATGCACTGTATAAACAATAAATTTAGCGTGACAAAGCAGTTGATTTGTTTATGTAGGGGCTACTTGAAGAGGAAAGCAGCTATTGAGGCTTCACAACTAGAGTGAAAAAAAATATGGCTTCTTTCTGGGCCTATGTGGGGCTCCTGCGTTTACCAGCTTGTGCATTTACTCCCATTGTCATCTCGCTGGTTTAGCGAACTGCGATGGTAAAGCTTAGTCCTATTGCTGTGTCTGTTGCTCACCAATGACTGTTCTCAATAATTTATTAATATTCATCAATTAACACTTGCCCAGTGATTTCCAACTCTCATAGCCATAATTTGACTGTTTCCATGATTCATGCTGATATAGATATTACGTCATTTCTTACCTGGTAAATGATTTGACGGCTGCCCAGTAAAGCATGTGCCAAGACCAAGCTGTTGTAATCGTCATAGTATTATGATACTAACTGTTGCCATAGCATTCAGGCGGTCGTTTATGAAACACTAGGCTGAAGTTCTTACGTTATCGCACAAAAGTAGCAATCAGCAGAGCGTCAGTATAGTTCACACTCCTATTTGCACCTTCATTTATTTTTGTTAGAAATTCGTCGCTAAGTCGATACCGTTTTGAATCAGAGGCAGGAGTACAAGGAAGTAGGAACTCTTATTAAGGTGACAGTTAACTTACGAACACCATAGTAACACGGGAAAACACTCGTTCTTTGTATTGTTTTTTTTTTGTTATTCTTGTCATTTGCGACTTATTCCTATTTCTTGCAGAAATTATGGTCCCACATATAACACGGTGCCATTGTCTGCTGCTCCTTCTGTGGTGCACGAGCGTGGAAGCCGTAGATGTAGAGCGAGTGACAACTCTCGGCGCCGTGTCTGGAAGGAAGTTGAATTTGCTGAATACTATTGTCGAAGAGTACTTGGGAATTCCTTACGCGGAACCTCCATTAAGAGACCTGCGCTTCCGTCCTCCGCTTCCTTTGAGGCCATGGACTGACACCTTCGACGCCACGACGAGGCGGACAGCGTGTCCGCAGGCACACCTTCCTGGCCTCATGGCGGGTGACGTCAGCTACACCGAAGATTGCCTCCGCCTCAACGTCTGGACATCACCTTCGCAAGGATGCCTTGATGAATTCCTCTCACCTGTCCTGGTGTGGATACACGGAGGTGGCTTTTCGTACGGAAGCGCCTCTTACGACAACTACACGGGTTCAATTTTGGCTGCAAAGACGGGTCTCGTTATAGTCTCTATGAACTACCGCCTGGGAGCACTAGGCTTCCTTGACGCCAACTTGCCAGAAGCTCCAGGTAATGTGGGGCTCATGGACCAGGCTCTGGCGCTTCGCTGGATTAGAGACAATGCTGCGGTTTTCGGTGGAGATCCATCTAGAGTGACCCTTTTCGGTCACAGCGCAGGAGCGCTGAGCGTCCATGCTCATATGTTGTCTCCCATGAGCAAGGGCCTCTTCACCAGAGCCTTCATGCTCAGTGGCGTAATGTATACTGTCGACTCTTACGACTCTCCGTCCCACAGTCTACGCATGGCAGAACACCTCGCCGCGTTGACAGGCTGCCTAGACGGCCAAAGAAACCTTACTTTGCGTCCGAACGAAGTTATTAAATGTCTCAAAGAGAAGTCCGTCGATGAATTGGTCATGGCCACTAGCGAGACGGGCCTGGCCAACGCATTTGCGTTCCTCCCGACTTATCACAACGATTTCTTACCAAAGGAACCCAAAATGGCGATCGACGCTGGTTTCGCCAGCTACGTTGATCTCATCATCGGGACGACGTCGGATGAGTTGTCATCTGCCTTGCTTTACCCTCCGATTATTGAATTCCTACAAGAGACTTTGGATGGCATCGAGCGGAGCCAAATCAAAGAGTTTTTCACCAAAGCCATCGACGCCTGGTTAAAGTCACACGTTCCGGGAGATGAAGAACATTACGTAGCGAGGGCAAAAGGTGCGGACAACGTGGCACTCATGAGGGAATACATAGACTACATGTCGGACAGAATGCTCAACTGTCCTGTCTTGTATGTTGCTCGAAAACACTCCGCCATGGGTAACAATGTGTTCTCGTACGTGTACGACTACAATGATGTTTCATCTGACCTGCCTTCCTGGATCCGCACTCCCCATGGTGGTGAGCTTGCCTTCCTTTTCGGCTTCCCTCAAATGGACACTCATGGTGTCGCCGACGACGACCATGCCATGAGCGATGCACTAATGGAGATTCTTGCATCGTTTGCAAAATCTGGGTGAGTGAATTTCTGTTCCAACCAGTTTTTACGGTAGTCGGAGCCGCGTGAAAATAACGACCACTTGAAAGAGAACCTGTAGTTGTTGATTACATTTATATGTTATTGACATTCTGGCATTTCCGAAGTGCAAGGAATGCGTCACAAAGGGTAATAAGAAGCTGACTGCATTTTTTATACATGGCGATCAACTGATATTGTGTACGGTTGGAGTAATCTCGAGCAAGACAGTGGTAATCGGAAAGGAATAAGACAGGCCTTCCTCCTGGAATGGATACATGTTTATAATGATATCCATCGAGTGAAACAAGACGTTAAATAAGTTTGGATTACTTGGATAGTAGACTTAACGCTGTAGCGTGGTTAAAATGGTGCGTTTCACTACAACGATATAAGGACGCACATCACTACGCCCTGAGTAACAACTTGTATTTATTGCAAAAAACAGCAATTAAAAGCATAAAAAACCCAGGCGTGACAGCGAAAAGCTACGCTGGACGATAAAAAGAAATAAATGATTAAGTATGTATGTAGCTCTGAATCTATGGTTACTTTCCGTACCGCCAAGATGAGTATGACTTACCGTTTGGTTAGAGCTCAATTGGATGTATTGCGTGGTTCGTGTCCGTCACAAAGCCCCTCGTGAAGTGCTCCGGGAATATAATGCACAAAGTACCGCTAACTAGTAAATATCGAGAGATATATACCTATGTGGTCATTGTTTATATAGTAAAGATCTAGCGATATTATACAGTGTGGTCGTTGTACCGGTGGCTTTGCAAATATCTCTACAATTCACTCGCAACCTGCAAAGCAGTCGTCATTGCACAGCGCCTACGGTTGCTCTCAAGGCTTCACAAAAAGGCTGGTCAAACTCACCAATTTGTGGGGTAATAAGACGCTACCAAAACACAAATGTGCGCTTGATCGTCGAAGTCTATGCTAATATTTTAAAAAAATGGTGAGGCATGCATGAACGTTCCATCTTCAGGTTCTAACAAAAGAAGGTAACTCCGTTTCCTTTAGAGCGTGTCAGATAACCTTGCGCTAACGAATGTGTAATCTGTTTCACCTTGCAATATTTTATTACACTTTTGTGTGTATGCTTCTCTCTGTCACCAGTAATTTTTTACAGCGAAGCTGCATATGGCAAAGTTCTGGCTGATTCGCGTCCTCAGAAAAAAAGGGAGAAGTCTACACTATCTCTGTAAAGCTTAAGAAACAGCGAAGCTGGTCGATCGTAGGAGTTTAACTTGACCATCTTGGCTGATGCTAGGTCTTTCCTTGGCGTAGACAAAGTAGAGTCGAACCACAGCCTGTCACAGACCGTGCAAAAATGTCCAAACTCCAGCTCCAGAAGTAACGTGGAAACGTGGCTGTGGCCCCCCGGTAGAAGCGCGGGCCTTTCGTCGCTCGTACTCGGCTCGCACGGCAGGCAAACTCGACGCGGCGGCTGCGCGGGCTGTCTCCGTCGGTGGGCGTGGCTGATAAGCAGCGGTGCGTGATAAGCAACAGCACGGAGAGTTTTTTGCGGACGTCCGACGTTTTACCTCGAGCTTTAAAGGGCCTCTCACCGCCCCGCGTTCAAAGACTAGGAAGTGGCTACCATACAGGCGATATCTACTCCTCGCCACTTATGACTTAAAAGCACGTGTACAATGTGAGCCCTAAGCGTTGAGCCTATCAAGTTTTCGCGCTTGTCGGCCACACGCTGTTATCGCCGCTTGCGCAGTCGCAAACTCACAAAATGGAGGGAAATCAGTCATGCGATACTCATGCGAGACAACGAAGAACGGGTGGGCGGCTGCATGGCAAAGCAGTGCAGGAGACAATTCACATCTGATATTTCGCGTATACGGACCAATGGAGAGTATGTCCACTATAGACGTCACGGGAATCACTGTACATGCGTCACGAAGTGCGCCAGAAAGGCGAGACGTGCCAGTAGAGAAAAATTACACCATCTCCCACTGAAAGGGAACCATGAAGGGGATGCGAAGCAGCATTGGGGGTGCACACCAAGTTTCCGTTTACGTTCACTCGGCCGTCGAAGCCAAGCGTCGGCGTCGAGCTACCGCTTCCGCTACAGAGAGACAACGCGAGTCTGCGGCGAGTGTAGAGAGGCTTTCGAGACAACTGCAGCGACCGGGAACCGACGGAGCGACCGCACGATTCAAGCGAGACTTCCTCGACCGAGCGCAGGCGCTTATATGAAATGGGGGGAGGGAGAGGAGGCAGTGGGTTTACAGGCTGTAGCGCGGGGGAGGAGAGGATAGAAGGCGACCGAACGCCTGCGTAAACGCCCGCGTAAACGAGGAGAGTGCGCGGCTGCAGCGCGGGGGAGGAGAAGAGAAGGCGACCGAACACTTGCGAAAAGGAGGAGAATGTGAGAGAGTAGGCGCATGCGCAGTAAGGGTGGTCAGGCCGCGCACCACCACCGGATTGAACTCCGCTCTAAGCTGCTTCGCATCTAATAACGAGCTCGTTTTTTTTGTATTTTCAGAGGCTGGTGAGGCGCCCTTTCAGAGCTTTGCTCTTAACAATGACGCGTGGAAAACGACACGTGGAGCATTTTTCGGCGCACCTTGCCCTCTCCCAACAGGTACCCTACGCCCCCCTCGCTACCCGCCATGCCTTTTTCGCAAGTGTCACGATACTCGGCAGCGGCACTTCCCACCAGTCGTTGATCTCTTTTGTCTCGTGACGTAGAGATTGCACTATTTGTTGGGTAATGGTGCTTTTTTTTTGCGTACAGGGACGGACTGAATACACCACACAGAGCGCAGATGTGTTTGTGGTGTATTCACTTCGTCCCTGTACGTTAAAAAAGAATAAACGCGCGATTGCCCACGATGTACAACCAACTAGCACCTATAGCTGCTCGGATTGCGCTAGCGCTGTTATCAGCAGTTGCGCTTTGGACTCGCTATGGGACGGACGCGTGGCGTTCGCTTGGAGGATGAAGAGTGGTAATCGAAGGAGCGCCAACGCACGCAGAAGCGCGAATGGGTGCGAAAACGACGTGAAGCCGCTGCCGCAGAACCTGCAGCCGCTGGATTCGCTGGCTTCCGTCTTCGCAGTAGTGGAAGAGCTCTCAATTTTTTTCCCCTTTTAATGGCTGCTGTCTTCGCAATAAACTTTTCTAGTTCATAGCCAGTGCGTATTATGCGTTCAACTTTCTTTATTCGTCTCAGCACTGCTTGCTGTTTTAAGCCAATTAATACCTTAGGAAAGCCCAGTGTCATTTCGTGTATTCTACGGCCACAATGGTTTTCTAGAAATAACGAACACAACACAGAGGACTGAGAAATCACGACGGACTGAGGATGGTTCGGGGCAGCTGAGTATTTCTGGTATTTCCACACAATGGATCACAGCACAGATGTGCTTCAACGATCTTTCATGTACACTGCCGTTCTCGCTTCCATAACCATGTCTGTTTTACACAGTACAAAGCGGAAAACAAGTTTATATTCCTCTAATGATAGAGACGGGCACTCAATTTGTTGCCTAGTAGGTATGCATTTTTCAAATTGATGGCACCCATAGTAGGTCCGTCGTGTTTCCTTAATGGCTAAAGTTTTGCGCTACCAAGGTGCGGCTGGGTGTTCGATTCCTGACCATTACGGCCATGTTTCGAGGGGTGTCTAATTAAAAAAACACCACTTTACTTTGATTTCGGTAGACATTAAAGAAAGTCAGCTGGTTAAAATTAGTCCCAAGTCTTCCACTGGGGTGGGCCTCATTATCATATCCTGGATTTGGCGCGTAAAACCATTAAAATTTCTCTTACTCTTTCCAGCACGGTGGTCACCCCAGGTAACCACCTTTTCTTGATTTTTTCCTCTTGAAACACGTGGGCCCCGAGTGTCGGATTTTAAATGGCGCAGTTTTTAAAGCATTTGACAATCTTACAGATATGACGATACTTCGTTTGGGCTTCAATTTGACATGTTACGTTTGTTTTCTTCCGGCCGTCGTCGTCGTCAAGGCGCGCTAGACGGTGGACCTGAGATATTTTTATAGATATAAAAGTATGTCTTGTCTTCATTGTGTTGAGAGTGCAGGACTGCATGATTTATGAGTAGTAACCCTAAGGAATATATAAATGAAGAGCTGTGCTCAGTCAGTGGAAAGCGCCATGTCGCTGAAGTTGGTGGTCACCTGGGGTGACCACCATGCATGAAGGGTCTTAGAAGACCGGTAATACATATTATGGGACCGGCGGCTGCTGGCGCGCTGACCGTGGAAGAAGAGAACGATGAACGATGGCGCGCTCGCAGCTCGCGCTCAGTGGCCGCTGACAGGCAGTCGCGGCCAAGGCTTGGACGAGTAAAAAATGCCCCCCACCTCCCCGAAGGGAATCGTGAGGAAATGCGAATGCATTTCGCGCGCGCTTCACTCCATTTATATATGGTGGTTGTGGTTCGAAGAAGGAAAAAGGCGCCTAATTTCTGCAGCCCGGTCGGGAGCACGGCGCAGCGCCTTTTTTTTTAGCTTTTTTGTCTGTTTTTTTATTTTTTTTTAATTTTTGTATTTTCTTCTTTTTTTTGAATTTTTTTTCTTTTTTTTATTATTTTTTCTTCTTTTTTTGAATTTTTTTTCTTTTTTTTCTAAGTTTTTTTTATTTTTTTATTTATTTATTTTTTTTTTTCATATATAGCTCCGCCGAGCTCCCGCGATGCGAGCGCCCTCACGCGTCAGAGCGCGCTCCTCCTCTCCACTCACTCTCCGCTACTACACTCTCGCCGCGGACCCCGCCGCCGGACAACGCGGGATGCCTGACATAGCCCGACTAAGAAATGCATTCGCATTTAAAACTTTTTGCGTCGGTCTCGTCTCTAAGGGGTACCAGGCCAGCTGCTGCCGAGAACCCCACAATATATTAGATGTAAAGCATCTTAGAGCGGGGTTCAATCCGGTGGTGTGCGGCGTGGCCACCCTTACTGCGCATGCGCAAACCCTTTCAAAAAAAAATAAAAATAAAAAAAACCTCCTCTCCCCCCTCTCCTCATCCCTCCCCGCGGCGACCACACCCTCACTGCGTATGCGCGTTCCCTCCTCTCTCCTCCTACGCTCCCGCCTCTCTCCTCCAGGCATGCCTCCCCGCGGCGCCCACACTCCCACTGCGCATGCGTGTCCCCCCTCTCTCTCCTACGCTCCCCCCCCTCTCTCGCCTCGCGACGCCGACGCAGGCAGCGTCTGCTAGCGAGTTTCTTGGTTGAAAAAACCGACTGCTCGCGCTACACAACCGTTCACTGGCCACCCCGTATATATGGCACTGGATCTTGACCTCCGCAGTGATGTTCCGTCCTGGACAGAAGAATTCCCTTTCCGAGGCCCGAAAATTCCCTATTTCCGGCATTTTTCCCCGCATACATCGCCAAAAATCCCCGCATATTTCCCTGCACAAAAAAGTTTATATATATATATATATATATATATATATATATATATATATATATATATATATATATATATATATATATATATATATATAGTGTTCGACGTGTTTCAGGCTTTTCCTATCGCTTTCTCTTCTTTCCTGCCCAACTCAAAGCATCGCCTCTGAGATCGGCTTTTAATACTACGAAGGAGCTACCTTGGAGCTCGCTTTAAGCGGTATGCGATGCGGAAGAAATGCTGTACATGCTCATGCACACGCCCACTGCATAAGAAGAAAAGTTTATTATTATTGTTGTTTTTTTTTTTGTTACTGAGTGACGTGGCGTACATTAATGTGCCTAGCAGACACTCTGTATCTATATGCACCACATTTTGTACAAAAAGCACGTCAACTTTTCAATAATGGTGACTAAATATTGTGAAATAAAACAAGCTTTTGTGGTGGTATTTAACATTTTATTCACTTGATTACGAACGGTTCTGCAATCTTTGGTTGACATTGTTCATAAGTATGAACGGATTCACCAGATCAAGATGGGCGGGCTTTGAGCACGGGCTTAAACTTTCGCCGGGCAGCTGAATCGCTGGCCACACAAACCAGCAGTCAGTCAAATCAATGTCATCAATGTTTCTGCGTTGAATTATCCCAAGAAAGACTATGGTCTTTAAAAACGAACCTTAGAGGCTGTGTTTTGGCGCGCTACATGCGCCAGAAACGATTGCGACATGCGAAAGCCTCATGTCCACAGTCTTTTTATCGTTATAAAAAAAAATTTTTCGCCGCCCCTCAAAATTCCCTGCAATATCGCGAAGATTCCCTTTTTCCCTTTCGTCCAAAATGACTGTCGAAAATTCCGTGAAAAAGGGAAAATTCCCTGCACGGAACATCACTGCTCCAAGGTGGTGCCGGTGGGAAATTTCTCCTGTGCGTTGTTGAACAATAAAAATTCGCAGCGTGCGCGTTAACTAAAAGCGGACTGCGGGTCTCTGTGTCCAGTCGGAGTCTTCTGTCTCGCATTGCCCATTAGCAGCGACTGGCATGTTCCAGTAGGAAACACCGGTCCATCACTGCGTGCTTAGCGCCTCCCCAGGTTTCTGTCCTGCGCAACGCTGCGATGAGCGCCAGCGTCAACGCCGCCGCCAGTGTAAGCGTTAGCGCCCGCTGCTTCGCATCTACACATGGTTCCCTTTAGCGGGAGATGGTGTAATTTTATATTCTCGAAGTCGGAACTTTCCTGAATTGTGCGATTCCTGATATCGACCTTATGCGTTGTCCAGCAGATCGCCTTTAGTCCGCCAAAATGAAATATTGCAATGAAGCGCCCATAGCAAGTGTACTACTTATGTACTCTTCTTATTATGTTGATAACGTAGGACATCATGTCGTCCGAGTTGCTAATACCAAGGAAATCTAGAAATTAAAAGCTGTACTCAATCAGTATAATGAGCACCGTGTCGCTGAAGTTGGTGATCACCTGGGGTGACCACTATGCATGAAGGACCTTAGAAAGGGGGTACTAATATACTATTTTCTATCGTTCTAACGGAGGTGTCTTGCAAGATATATACAAGCGCCCTCAAGAATGAGATGGATGTGCGCTACATACAATTTCCCTTTGCTCCTACGGGGAAAGAAAGACTGCTTTGCGACCTTTCACTGAAAGTGACCAGTAGACCCTTACTGCATGGTGGTCACCTCAGGTGACCACCTCATATCTTTTGAACTAAAATAGCCAATTTTTATTTCTTGCGAGAAAATCATTTTCTGAAAAAGAGTTCACCATTTTTTCAATCAAACTCCCCGCCAAAAATAGAGTTCTGTGCATGAAAGAGTGATATTGCGTGCTCCTCAAACAGCCTTTGTATTTCTTCAAGACACAGTTCACAGCAACATGGAGGTTTCCGGAGAGGAGAAGATGTCGGACAAGGAATGTCGACAAAACCAGCGTTTCGGCAAGGCACTGGCTTTTTTCAGGGCAGCATCAGTTTCTACAGATAAAAGTTGCGGCCCTAACAACGACAAGTGGCCGCGTGGAAACGCTGGCTTCATCAAAATTTTCTCTGTTCGCCTTCTGTTGTATTTAATATAACTCAGCAGTGCTTTAGAAAGACCCTTTGTAAGAATCAGCGAAGGGAATCATCGCCTAACGACAAGTGGAAGATATTTTCTTCAAAATAGCACATTTTGTTGAAGTGAACTGTGTTTTCGCCATGAATGTCGAATATGCGCTCGCACACCCTCTCCGCTATGCACACGCCCGCACAAGCGCCTTGATGACGCCCGCACTTCGTATAAGCGCCGTGGGTGGCGCAACCTTATGACATTCAGCGGTTTAATTTACCTCATAGCTGTTAGTCAAGCCGCATTACAGTCTGTGGAAAATGAACGAATAATTTCAGGACTCAGGCGCTAAGTGTCTTATGTATATTACATCACCCTCGGTTTTTCTGTATACGTAATGCGTAAACTAATGCGGATACGTGTGCATACGTGTGTAATGTGTATATGTAATGCATGTGATCAATAAATGTAGAGTTCACGAACCTCTGAGTCGCGGCTGTGTAGTAAACGGTAAGATAATTGCGCCGATGGGACCCCTTTTGTTTGATCGAACAGGCTAGATATTTGACAGGTTTTAATGTTAAAGTCATATATTGAGTTGGACCGATACTTCTATCATGGTTTCACGTACTTACCTTTAAAACAAACACAAAGTTTCTGAGATCCTCCATCAAACGAAATACGCCCACGTTTGGCACGTAGAATATTTTTTCTTCTTTCTTCCAGACATTGTGCTGTCTGCTTTTGAATTAAGCACTTCGCTGTGGTCGTTATTATGATGTTACGCGCGCGCATTTTAACTCGTTGGCATCTGATGAAGTTTGTTAATGGAAATGATCATACGGGACATTCAATGCTTCCGCAGGCAGTTAGCTAAAGCACTTCTATTGCATTCATACTGCTAGGTTTCACTCATTCAGGGGAATGTTTCGGAATATACGTATAATCTAAGCAGCGACACGTATAGTTGATCAATTAAAAGTATTTATTGGAAGCGAGCGCCATGTGCGTCTAATGAAACTTTCAGCTGTATCATTTCCAACCTCCACATGACGTACAAATAATACGGAGCGAATTTTAAGCCAGCTTTGATGAAATAAATTCTTAAGTTACATTGGCTGCTTCATATTCAAATTTCTTATAATTTTCAGGTATCCAAACCTTCCGGATGAGAGACAGTGGCCCAAGTACAGCGAAGATCAACCAATCACAGTGGTGATCGCGCCTGGCAACTATTCGGGCATTTCGGACTACCGTGGCAGGGAGTGCGACTACTGGAATAAATTTCTCAGAGACGATGGACAGTCACCAAGTCGTCTAGATTGAGCTCGCCATAGTACGTGAACTTTCTCAACAGTGTACAAAACCGTCTCTTAGCTGAAGCACTTACGGATGTGCGCCACTTTCGATGCTGGTGCATATGGCTGGTGGCCTGTTTACTCTGGGAAATGATAAAAAGGTGTATTCCGTCGTTGGGTGCATAGTTAACAAGTGGGTGTTGTTTTCCTCCAGGCTAACACATTTTAAGCGCATTAGGCATGACGAATTCTTAAAACAGGAAGTTATATACACATTTAAATGGATTGTCGTTTGAATCTGTAATGGTATCATTACTGCGCTACCATCATGAATACATAACTGTCATACTGAAGAAAAACAAAACGCCAGGCCTGCTTGGAACACGCAGCACAGTCGCAGTGAAAGCTGGAAGAGCGGCCTTTTTAAAGCCTATTGTAAACTCTCTTGGAGCAGCTATACAAGTAAACTTGCGAGGCGCACACTAATGCATAACTGTATGGTACATATGTGTACTTTGTAGGGGTGTGCGAATATTCGAGTTTTGAATTCGAATCGAATAATACCTAATCGAGTAATTCGATTGTACTTTCGAATAGCTAGTATTCGAAGTTTCGAATAATTCGACTAAACGAATATCTAAAGCGCGACACGGGCCCATGGTGCAACTT